>CAMOHE010051875.1:5852-162932 GCA_946598075.1 Artocarpus hirsutus | reverse complement strand
GTTGGAGGGGTTGACTTATGATAAACAAGAAAAAAAATTAAAAAAAAACCCCGAACATTCCGGGGAATTGACAAATTAAAACTCAAAAGTAACTTCTAATAAAGTATTTAAGAAAAAATAATCCCAATTAAGAAAATTAAAACACGTGAGTTAGACATATCACAATCTTAGTCATGATAAAATATAGTAATAAATTTAAAATATTTTACAAACAAATAATAAAAATTAAAATTAGTATACTATTTGCTAAGTATTTTTGTAACATAATAGGTGAAACCATTTTAACAATTATCATTTAATTTTGTCAATCATTATCGATATATTTTTGAAAATTTCTACTTTTCAATTTCTCTCTTTAATTTAATTGTAACTTTTACAATAATTAAAGACATTTTGCAATAGGCTTTTGAAAGTCAAATCACAAGATCAAGATTAATCGTAGCAAAATGATCACCACATAACCAAATTTGATAACAATTAAAAGGCCGGTTGGGAACTTTTGTTTGCAAAAATTTTTGGTTCGAATTAATTTTGTTTTATTATTTCCTTTCACAAAATCCGAATTTCTACTTCTCAATTTAAAATATTGGTGTAAATTAGGAACTCTAAAAGCATTTGAAATATACCATTTCTTTTAGCCTTGGTGAAAAATATTCGCCGAGTATAAACGGTAGAACATTCAGTGTATTTGACAACGCAATTATAACTAAAAATTGAAATGATTTTACTGTAACATGTGAGAGTTTTTCATTGTTTTTTATTTTTATTTTATACTGTAGTATGTGAAAGTTTTACACGCGCCCATTAAAAAAATAGTGGGTCATCAGAGAATATGCCACACAACTTGTGTGTGAATTTTTTTTGGTTTTCCCAAGGAGTGGGAGAAGGGTTTTTGACTTTGACCAAAACGTGAGTTCTCACTTCTTATCATAAATTATGATGGATAGACAGATACAACATGAAACTCTGTTCACACACGGCACTATGGAATGTGGAAAAAGATAAAGCCGCGCCGCGCCCACAGGGTGTGAGACATTATCAGCAGATAAGAGATGATAAAGACATATGTGAGCACTAAAAAACTTTATTAAACCTCGTGGGATATTCAAAGCATCTGCTCTTGTAAAAGTATGCAATTCTCATAGCGGCTGCTTTGGCCATATGTGTATTTATTGTATGGTGATAGCTTTTGGCTGCGTCCCCTCACGACGTTTGCCACAACGTGTAGTACGTGTCTGCTACTACCATTGTTGTTGCCATCAACTCTGGCTCATATATATGCTTGTGTGTGTGTGTATATATATCCTTTTTCTACAGATATAATAAAGAAAAGGATAATTGTTGTCGTTCCCGCCACTCTTTTTTTTTTTTCACAGTAGTTTTAGGAGTTAAATTTGCACTACACCGTTAAGTTATTGGACTGTTATGTTGTTTATATGTGAGGGAAGATGTTAGAAGTTAAATTTGTTTCACATCGTTAAGTTAGTATTGAACTATGTCATTGTGTATATATTTGGATTCAAGATCTATTCTGGTATTCATGACGAGTAGATTGATATCCTCTCTCTTTTTAGTTAACTTTTAAGGAATTAGCTCAATTTCACTCTTACAAGATATTCATAAAGTTGTATTATCTATTAACCCGATGGAGATCTTCATGGCTATGAAATATAAAACATTTAATTTGTTGACGCCTAGACGAAGCACAACACCGCCTTTGGGAGCTCATGATGGACCTTTGGGAGCTCATGATGGTTGGACCTATATATATTTAGAAAATTGATCTTAGAGGTGGTTGTATTTTTAAAATAGTGAAAATTTACCACAATAACAATGGTCCCCCTAAGCTTGATGTGGTAGAACATATATTTTTTGTTGACTGATCATGATGTATTTACCACAACACCGCCTGTGGGAGCTCATGATATATATATTTGGATTCAAGATCTATTATGGTATTCATGACAAGTAGATTGACATCCTTTCTCTTTTTAGCTAACTTTTAGGAATTAGCTCAATTTCACTCTCATAAGATATTCATAAAGTTGCACGATCTATTAACCCGATGGAGATCTTCATGGCTATGAAATATAAAACATTTAATTTGTTGATGCCTAGACGAAGCACAACACCGCCTGTGGGAGCTCATGATGGTTGGACCTATATATATTTAGAAAATTGGACCTATATATATTTAGAAAATTGATCCTAGAGGTGGTTGTATTTTTAAAATCGTGAAAATTTTCCACAATAACAATGGTCCCCCTAAGCTTGACGTGGCAGAACATATATTTTTTGTGGACTGATCATGAGACCTAAGTATCTTCTTACCTTAAATGGTCCTTTCTAATTTGGTTGGATCTATAAGAGAAGTGAAAGCCTCAGAGTAAGGAGACATAGGTTTGGTATCTATTAAGGCACTCACGAGACCTAAAGATCTCTTTATCTTGATCAGTCCTTTTTAGTTTGGATGGATTTATAAAAGAAGAAAAGGCCTCAGAATTAAGGAAAAGTAGGTTTGGTGTCTGTCAAGGCACTCAGCTTCAATCAACTTACTGATCGGGAAGAGCAAATGGAGAGATAAGATAGGCAATAAAGAATGTTTGTGCAACCCAACACGCGGTGTTGTATTGTTCTTAGACATCAACTTAATTCATTCTAAAAAGAAAAGAAAAAAAGCATCATGATCGATGCACTACACCAGTAATGGTAACCAATGTATATATTTTAGTTAGTTAAGCACTATATATGCAGTCATTTTCGGCATTTTGGTTGCTATTCAAACCTATGTGAAGAGAATATTAAAAAGTGTTACATCTTTAATTCAAAGTTGCACATTTGTATAAGACTTATTTGTTCTTCATTGTGGTAGGTGCACACACATAAGAGGAAATATCTTGTTTTGACTTATATACGTTGCCAGATAGATCGTTTAAGTGTTGGAGTTTTTAAGAGTTTTTATAAAACCGTAAAAGAAATGAAGTAATATATAATTTATACATGCAACAACTGTAAATTTCTTGCTTTGCTTGATGAGAACAAGATAGGCCATCACATCGCCTGAGAGGGGAAAATTTGTGACGTTTCTCGGTGATTTCTTTAAAAATAATAAGGAATGTCATGACTCTTTTCTTCTATAGTATTATTAAAAAAATCTCTATCCACCAAAATTTAGTTATAATTGATTGATGACTTTTATAAACTACAAAAATATCAAAAGAAACATTCAAACTAGAAGAGATATTGTGTGCCTGAAACTTCATAGTGAATGATGATAAATATAACTAATACTGCTCTTTGGTAGGGAAAATTGTGGTACATTGACACTTTTGTACTTTCGATTTATATTTTAATTCATTCTTCTTTCTTTTTGCTCTTTCATGCTTTTAGAGATTTGGCTACTGTAACGACCCGCACTTCCACTTAGTATGATATTGGCCGTTTTGTGCCAAAACTCTTATGGTTTTGTTCTTGTACTTTACCCCAAAAGGCCCCATACTCTTAGAAGGTGGTGTCTTTACTTATAAACTACTACCAATAACCATTCTCACATTATGTGGGACTGTACAAATCACTCTTTCTTAACTCTCTTCACCTCAAGAGAATTATGGTTGTCAGGCTACAATGTTTCCTTGATGTAAATCATGTTTTGGTTTTTAATTTTCTTTTTAGTTTAACTTAAAAATACCAATAATGGTAAAAAAAATAATTAGCTATTGCAGAACTATGTAATAAAAAATAATTTCTTCATATAACACATGTAAATCATCAAATCTTTTTTTTAGAATATTCATTATATCATATTATAACTATATCATATTAAAAAATCATAATAACTTAATAGAATTTGATACAAGCTTTGCCTTACAAAATTCTACCTTACTAATAGAATATTTATTTTATACTAAATTCTTAAAAGACACCGTAAGCTCTCATGATCTTTTTTTTTTTTTTTTAATAGAATTGGGGTTCTCGCAATGGCCCTTAGTTCTACTCTTTATACCATACCACAGAATTCTCCCATGGAATTTGAAATTGAGGTGAAATTTTGGTCGCAACGCGTAACCATTGAGAAGGAGGAAAGGAAAGGTACAAAAAAAAAAGGAAAAACAAAAAAAACAAAAAAAAAACAAAAAACAAAAAAAAAAAAGAGTTCATAGTGTGTGATGGTTCATCTACGGGACATAATTGGTTTTCACTTTTTCTATGTATTCAAATTCCTGGGCCGCACTTATTCTTCTTCTTCTTCAAAAATAAAATAAAATAAAATAATAAAAAGCTAGGCCACATTTCTCAAAAAATTAATGTGTCGACCATATGTACGGCTGGCAAAATGTTGTAAATCAAACTTATCTATGGCAATTGCTTATATATATATATATATATATATATATATATATATATATATAAACGGAATCCAAGATTCGTGGCAGCTGGTAGCTATCTTTAGGGAACCCAGAAAAATTAAAATATTCATTTTGCTCGTCAAAACAATCCGCTAATCAAGCTGTTGCCTGGTAATAAAATTTGTATTGCAAAGTCTATCCATATGACAAATTGCTTGAGCTATGAAATAACTTGCATCATGTTATGATTATTCTATATACATACATATATATATATATATATGTGTATATATGTATTGTTATACATCTATGGATGTAAATTTAATGGTAACCTTTTATTATAAACCGTATAATACAAGTCAGACAGTTGTAATTAATTAAGTAATTGATTACAATAATTAATAATAATTAATGAGAATGAATTTTTATCATAATATTCATCAATTGCTCTTAAAATACACTATTATTAGATTCATAAAGATTGAAAATTTCAATGTAGCCTTGAAAACAAATCTGTAATTTTTTATCAAGGATTATAATACACATATCATATACACTAGTTTATGTTGGTTTGTTCAACTAATTATGAATATTTTTAAACTGATCAATGTAATATTGGATCACTGATACATGAAATATTCAAAAGAGAGATTGCATAATATACATGCTGAGATAATATTAATCCATTTATCATATTTTCACAATTTTTCACCCAACAAAAAACATAAAATTCTGGGAGAAATAACTACTTGTCTATATATCTTTTGGGTGTTGTTTAAATGGTTAGGTATTGTTATTGTTAGATAACAATCAAAAGCTTGTAATGAATTGGGTAATTGATTTAAAAAAATATGATAATTAATGAGATCAAATTCTTATTATAATACATCATTAATTGTTATTAAAATATATCTTTATTATTGAAAATATACCAACCATTGAAAATACGTTCATACGTTTTACCTGTTATTTACTTATTTATAGGATTCCATCTAAATCTCTCTTAACTTATACAAAATAATACTTTGGAAATCATAATTCACTCAAGTCTCAATATTTAGAGTCAACCGATTCATAAATTATGCACCAATCATCTTTTTACTAATTAAGGATTCTACCATCATGATGGTCTAGAACCAAAACAATATTAAATGCGTTCAAATACTATTCTCTTAATTCATGTTTTGGACTTTTTTATTCGGGTCCTTTATTTCTTCACCTTTTTCTATAATATATGGAATTATAAATCTACAACTATTTTCTTCTTTTGTAGGCGTAGGACGGTTTGGCGTTGAATGGGGTGTTGGCGTTGCTTCATAGTCACCAATTAGCATTAACCCCTCCTTCTACTTTTCTAGATATAATAAATACTTGGCAATATTTCAGGACCACAATTTTAAACCATGCTTCAAGTACTATTATTATGATTTATATTAGGTGTTTGCAAAAAAGAATAAATAAAAACTTTGGAGTTTGAATATTTTACATTGTAATATAGGTTTATTTTACATTATAACATGTAAGAACTTTATACTATTTGTATTCTTAAGTTTAAAGCTCAAACCACTCTCCAAAACAACTTAATAATTATTATTAGAATAAACCTTCACCATATATTTTTCGTCTATGAAATGACTTATTTGACACAATTAAGTTTTGTTATGTTATTCTTTTCAATATATGTAACATATTAGTTGATGTATTAGAACAAATACTATGATATTGACTTGAGCAAAATAATTTTGATAGAAGATTGACTTATGCAAAATCAGATTATGGTTGATCATTAACGCTATAAAAATAAGATAGAAGAAGAATTTTATAGTATGATATAAAAAAAATACCTTATTTAAAATAATTGTTAAATTTTTATTTTTCTAATTTAACATAAAGTTAATATGATATGAGAATTTATTATTAACTATATCTTACCAATAAGTTATTTTTTATCCTATATATCAAAATTCTAATATTTAATAATAAACTGCCAAGTGATAGCCAACATGCTTGAGTTCTACCCACTTTCAGTATGCCTTAAAGCCTAAGAGATATATTCAAAGAAAGATAAAAATATAAAAATAATTAAAGGAATAAAAATAAAGTTTAAGAGTTATTGACCGACGTATGTAATATGTTTGGTCAAAAGGTGTGTGTGCAATTGGCAAAAGAGACAACCAAAATTCAAGTAAACCCTTCGAGTGAAGGTCACCACAGCAGCCAAGTTTGTGTAGGTTGCTGTTGCTCCCACCACCCATTACCTTTTGTTTTGTCGGCTCCAATTAAGAAAAGAAAAGGTCCAAAAATTTTTTAATCTAGATATCTTTGAAAAAAAAATAGCATGAGTTAGAAAAAGAAAGAAAATGATTGCAAATATAACCTAACAATAATTTCATTAACCGATTTCATTGTATTCTTTAGAATTCAAACTTCTCACTTTTAAATTAAAAAAATGCCTTAAAAGAGAAACAAAAAGGGTGTTTAACAAAATTAACTCTAACGAAGACTTTTAGTTGTTACAGTTTAAAGCTCTCTTATGCTACAGTAATAAAAAAAAAGTTATAATATAAAGTTCTCACATGCTACAGTTTTTAATTTAAAATTTTCGATTATAACCACACTTTTTAAATACTCTTAAAGTCACAACAACAAAAAAACATAATTTTATGACAGTGTTAAAAAAAAAAACTATCAAGAGCATGAGTTTGAAAGAAACAAAAATAATTACAAACATTACCTAACGATAATTTTGCACCTAAGTTTTGTTTTATTATAATGCATATAGTTTAAACTCCCTACTTAAAAGTCAAAAATTACATTACCAATATGAATAGCATGAGTTAGAAAAAAAAAATAATCACAAACATTCCCTAACGGTAATTTTACATCTAACTTTAGCTTTATTATAATACATATACATCAAACTCTCTGTTTAAAAGTTAGAAATTACATTATTTGTATGAATAGCATGAGTTAGAAAGAAACACAAATAGTTACAAAAATAATTTCACCTCCAACTTTAGCTTTATCATATAGTTCAAACTTTCTGTTTAAAAGTCAGAAATTAAATTATTTATATGAGCTTCAATCGGAAAAAAATAACTCAACAAAAAATAAAAAAGTAGAGGGAGAATGAAAGTCAAACGTTAGCCCTTTTTTCCCTCTTTTTTAGGAACGAATTATTATATATCATTTTCATGCACTTGACCATGCATTTGCATGTGCCAATTTACTTGGTAGCGTTTGTCATTCTTGAGCGTTTCAAATAATATCAATAATAAATTAAATAATAATCATAATAGTCCCTTTTGGAAAAGTCATACCTTCTTTCTCTTTCTCTCTCCTCTCTCTTTCTCTCTCTATCTCTCTCAACACTCTTCAATTTTTCCGTGTTTTGACTTTCGCGTTTTGAAAAACTCTCCCCTTCATCTCTCTTTCCTCTTCTCGTGTATAAAACCCATCTCTCATTCTCTTTATTCCTCAATATCTTCAAACAATTTCACATTCTTTTAACGAACCAACTTTCTTGTAATTT
Organism: Artocarpus hirsutus; assembly: GCA_946598075.1. Taxonomy (NCBI): domain Eukaryota; kingdom Viridiplantae; phylum Streptophyta; class Magnoliopsida; order Rosales; family Moraceae; genus Artocarpus; species Artocarpus hirsutus. The sequence continues at coordinate 155,054 of CAMOHE010051875.1, read as the reverse complement.
TCTGAAATTTTCTCGCGAACCAAGCACTCTTATTTGGAGTTCAATTTCGATAATCAGAGGTTTTCATTCAATGGAGGCGGAAATCGACGTTCCTCCGTTCTTTCTCTGTCCTATTTCTCTGGAAATCATGAAGGATCCTGTGACGGTAACCACCGGGATTACCTACGACAGAGAAAGCATCGAGAAATGGCTATTTTCCGGGAAAAACGAGACTACTTGTCCTGTAACCAAACAGGTCCTTTCCGATTCCGAGCTGACACCGAACCACACTCTCCGCCGTTTGATCCAGTCCTGGTGCACCATGAACGCCTCGCTCGGAATCGAGAGAATCCCCACTCCGAAGCAGCCGATCAACAAATCTCAGATCGTGAAGCTTCTCAGCGATGCCAAATCGCCTCAATCGCAGATCAAATGCCTCCACCGGCTCCGATTAATCGCCGGAGAGAGCGAGACCAACAAGCGGTGCCTCCAATCCGCCGGCGCCGTCGAGTTTCTTGCCTCTCTGATCGCGAACGACACCGAGGAAAACGCCATTTCGTGTTCTTTGTCTCCGGAGGACGCAAACGACGAGTCGTTTGACTTAGCGAGATCGGCTAGCGACGAGGCGTTATCTATCCTTCACAATCTCCGTCTCTCGGAAACCGTGCTCAAAAACCTAGTCGGCAGAAATGGCGAATTCGTCGAGTCGTTGACGAGAGTGATGAGACGAGGAAGCTACGATTCGAGAGCTTATTCGGTAATGCTATTGAAATCGATGTTCGATGTGGCTGATCCGATGAGAATGATCACCTTGAGGACCGAATTCTTCATCGACTTAGTCCAAATTCTCAGAGACCAGATCTCGCCGCAGGCGTCGAAAGCCGCGCTTCAGCTTCTGGTCCAGCTCTGCCCGTGGGGGCGGAACCGTGTCAAGGCGGTGGAGGCCGGCGCGGTGGCTGTATTGATCGAGCTACTATTGGATTCCGTCGAAAGACGGCCTTGCGAGATGATCTTAACCGGACTAGACCTAATGTGCGGGTGCGCGGAGGGTCGGGCGGAGCTGCTAGGGCACGGGGCGGGGCTCGCGGTGGTGTCGAAGCGGGTGCTAAGGGTTTCGCACGTGGGGAGCGAGAAGGCGGTGAGGATACTGTACTCGGTGGCGAAGTTCTCTGCGACGGCGGCGGTGATGGCGGAGATGCTGCAGCTCGGGGTTGTGGCGAAGCTGTGCCTAGTGCTGCAGGTGGACTGTGGGGGGAAGACTAAGGAGAAGGCGAGGGAGATTTTGAAGCTGCATGCAAGGACTTGGAGGAACTCACCTTGTGTCCCCATGCACTTGTTGGCTTCATATCCAAATTGAGAAAAACCAAATTAAAAAAAAAATTATGGATGATCATGAGAAATTTTCCAATTTTGGAAGCTATTAGTTTTTTAGGATGATTGCTGTACATAATTGATTGTGTTAGATTTTGGCATACTTGGAGGTATAGAACAAGAAAAAAAAATGATGAAAAATTTGTTCACTTTCTTTTCATGGGGAGATAATTTGATGTTTAATAACATGAAATATGGTTATTCCCTCGCCCTTGTGTGATTTTCTTTCGATTCTTTTCCTTAAAAGCTGTTTTATTTCTTTCTTTTTTGTTGTCAATCATGGTTTTGATAGATAAAAAATGTAATACTTTTAAATACTCTATACATTTTTATTGATTGGATTTGGATTTGTTTAATTGCTATTTGCAAGTTTTGAGCACTCCAAATCATAATATCTAGTGTTATAGGGATGTTTGGAACTTCAATTTCAACTCATCTATTACAACTTGGAACAATGTAAAATTCTCGACAAGTTTTCAGCAGCTAGCATGTTAATGTCAGTTACGACCGAGATTCTAAATGAAGATCCAATTATTCGCTCTTGCTATTGTTCTGGTTCTGTAAGTTTCTTTTTATTTCGTTAAAGCTATTATTATTTCAGTTGCAACAATATCTCTTTGTTTTAAGACAAATATGTTCTAAAATGGTGCTCACAAAGATATTTATAAAACAAATATATCTCCCGGTGCAACCTTAGACTTTGCCATGCATATATTTCTTACTTGATTAGTTTATGAGAATTTATGAGAAATATATTGCAAACAATTTTTTCTTTCTTTGTCCTGATCTCTTTTGGAGAATTCATAATGACATGAAATAATTCCCTCTCTTGCTACTTTCCTTATTCATTTGTTCTATATATATATATGTACTAATTTTTCTCTTATGCTCTTGTAATGTTCTAAATGCTTCTATTCTACTACTTAGTTTGATTCCTCGGATGCGATTGGAAGAATGGCTTTTTTTTTTTTTTTTTGGTAGTGGCCCCAAAAGAGCGATTTTCAATTCCTATTTTTCCAAAGCACTATAAGGGGGTCCTATTGTTCTCTCTCTCTCTCTCTCTCTCTGTGCAGAGACATGATGTGTACGGTGGTCCATTGATATTAGTGTTTCATGCAAATTGATCAAGTACATGTCCAACTTTAGCAACTTCTACATATCACCAAAAACACCTTTAAGCACGACTGTTCTCGAGTGCCGGCCTTGATCCATCTTTTAATTTCTTTAGGGAAGAAAAATCATCACCCATACATATCCACGTTTGCATCATTGCATGTGATTATATATATGCATAGTCTTCTTGGAATTCATCCCTTCTTTCTGTACCAAATGCACAATTATTTTTTTGAGTATTTATCTTTTTTTTTTTTTTTTTGCAATATATGGCTCTTAATTTTTTTAAGAAAACTCAAACCTTAACCGTTTGAGCTAACTTAAGTGGCCATCCATATATATCTATTTTGAGGTTCATTAGTTGATTAATATACTAGTAAGATTAGTATATTGCAATCCCTTTTGATGTGATGAATATTAATTACTACTACCTATGTGTGTGTGTATACATACATACATACATATATATATTCAAAAACATATCAAAATCTATGTATGTGCAAAGCAGAAGACAAAATAAATCTGGTTAAAAATTAGATTTGAAGCTTATTGAGAAAAACGATTTTTAGTACTTGTTTGGGACTCGGTTAAAATATATGAGAAATCCCAATTGTTTACTTGTAACCCAAATTATACCATAAATTTTACAACTGTTGAGCTGAATAATTAACCTCACATAACAATATATACAATGGAATACTTTAAATTTTCTATTGTTTATTTTATTTTGTTGCTAGGGCCTTACGCGTGTGCGACCTATGTGTCATTATAATAATTGAACAAAAAATCGATAAAGGTTTTTTTTTTTTTTCCTTTTTGGGTGGATCGAAAATCAGAAAAGGGTGTGGTTGTGTGTCATTATAATATGTTATATATTTTTTTTTATGATGACTTCCTTCATCCTAATTAGTTTCACTATAGGACCAGCTAAATAAATTCTTTACGTGGAAAGAATTAATGATTGAACACCACCATTTATTCATACGCAGAAGGAAAGAGCTAATATGTCAAGTGTGTCAGGGAGTTTAGAGTACGTTTGAAATACACTTAAAAACCAAAAGTTTGAATAAATTTACTGTAGCATATGAAAGCTTTATAATATACCGAATTTTTGCAATCCATTGTATCATGTGAGAACTTTACACTATAACAGTCAGAATTAAATAGTTAGAAAGATTTTGTCAAACGAAATCTCAACTGTCTACAATATAATACATACTACAGTATAAAATTCATATGCTATAATGTTTAGGTTCTAACTTTAAGTTTCAATTTTTTTTTCCCAAACACTGATAGTAATACCATTGGTGCTTCATCAAGACTGGTTTTTAATCTATAAAAATTTATTTTTTAAAAAATGAAGTCAAAAATAAGGACACAAAACATAATAATTCTGACGTTGAAAAAACAGTCAAACTAATATTTAACATAACAAGGACACGAACTTTAACATTATCAAATAATATTTAGAAATTTTCATGTGATAAATCAAATTAATTATGTAACAATATAAGAAAAATGTATCCCGTAAGTATCTCTTTAATTTTCTGTTTTCTATAAAAAAAAATTATGTCCTTTTAACTTTTCATAACATGAAATTTGGATGAAGTCAAAAACCGTCTTCTATACAGCTACCACATATATCATTAGTTTCTTAACTTTTACAAATTCAAGATTATTCTTCTTTGTCTATAGCTAGCACGTGCATGTGTACGAGAAATCCTAGCTTTGAACAGAATTGGCGTGCATTCTTTTCTTTCTCAAATAATATTATTATAAATCGAGTAAACACTACGAATACATCCTGCCAATGAATACTGATTCTTTCTTTCTTTCCTGACGAGAACAATATTGCGGTCAAACCATGCATGCATGTTATCCAGAATATCCCACCAATATGATGATCAAACATTACCACTAATCTTGCTTTACATATACATATATACGAACATATATTATATATTACATATTAGATATGTATATATACAGAGATGGAGTTAAAAAAAAAAAATAGTCGGAGGAACAGTGGTGTGGCAAAAACAATAGAAAGAGAGACAAAATATAATCTTGAAAAAGAGAGACAAAATATAATCTTAAGAGGGAAGTCGGAATATAATTTTAAGAGGGAGGGATAGAAGATAATTTTAACAGAAATTGAATACAATTTTTATTAAATTTCAAATAAAAATTTAAAACAAATAAAAGTTCAGGGCGACCACTTGGGCTCCGTCTCCCCGTGTGTGTGTGTGTGTGTGTGTGTGTGTGTGTGTGTGTGTATTTAGTCATGTGTGACGTCCTTTCCAGAGTTCTTCTCAACAACGACTGCTAATATTTCTGCATATATATTAATTAAACAGGCACCGACACGGTTAATGATGTCTGTCTCTATTATCTCCAAACTGTGATCTATATACCCATGTCACAGTCTTCATAACATTTTCATGCTGTACTCATCATGATGACAACTATACGCGTAATGGATGAGCAACGCAGATAAATATTACATATATATATATATATATATATGTATGTATGTATGTATGTATGTGTGTACACACACATATACATATATAGAACTATTTAGATAGAAATAAAAGTCATATTAAACGAATATTTATTGGCTATTTAAAAGCCTCATGCATGAAGAACAAAAAAAGAGAGAGATGATCAGATTTTGTTATTTAAACAATAACAATTTAGTTACACATCCAGGAATTAAGTTTGGTGTTCCATCAAATTTATGAATTCTCTCACCATCAGAATAACGACATTATTATTTTTTTTTTTTAAATGAAGCATAATTGGTTTGTGGCCGCGCTAGCTCTAAGATTTTTCAATCTGGATTGTGAATTATTCTTGAATTCGTCACATATTCATATAATACTTAATAAATTAGAAGAGAGAAATATATCAAGAAACATTAGAACATGCCAATGAAGTTGACATTCTTAAAATCCAATCCCTCGTCAAGCCTCAACTTAAATTAATTTATTAATAACAAAAAGAAAAGATTACAAATAAAGATAGCTCTTATACACACACACACACACACACACACATATATATATATATATATATATATTGTGTGTGTGTATTTTTATGAATGTAGCATGTAGTACCGTAGTTATTATTTGACTGGCTAATATATCAATTTCTTTCATAGTTTATTTGTCATTAATACGAAAAGATTTAAGGATTAATCAATCAAATTAATTAGTTTGTCAACACGAAGATGATTGTTGGAGTTAGTTTTTCTTGGATCATGGGATTGGCTAGCCGGCGTTTCTGGGATCATGTGTTGCACTAACTTTCAGGTCGATGATATGTGTGTGTGTGTATAAACTATGTATATATAATATATATCCCTTTCAAAATTTTATGCCAACTAATTTAACAAACTCAAGCATAACATAAAAAATAACCAAATTAACGAATCAAAGCAAAACAAATTCATACCTATCCCTATTCGACGTTTAGGTTTTTTCTTAATTAAAAAAATGATTTCAGACTGAAAGGATAAAAATTGTCATTTCATTGCTCAAAAAAACAGGCTCAGAAGGTTAGATGATATGATCTTTGCAAAATAGGATATCCAACGAGATTTCCCAACTTAACAGAATGCTAAACTACCCCTACAATAAACAAGAACGAGACTAAGATTTTTTTTTTTATATTTATGCACCCCATGTGTCTCATAGCCTAAAATTGTCCCTCATAATGACCGAACCCAGAAGGTCTAACCCTACCCCTCCCAACAACTGGGCTAGACCCAGTGGTGTAGAGCAAAACTAAGACTTGCCCTTCCATATATGTGACAGTTAAATTGTAGCTTAATTATTTCTTATGTGGAAGGGTTTGATTGATTTGTGTGTGTAGATAAATGGATGTGGTTTTAATGGTCATGTTTTCATTCAATACTATTGTTAATAATTGTGTGAATATGAATCAGACGGTTGTAAGTAATTGAAAAGTTTGCTAAAAAAATTTTTGATAATTAATGTGATTGACACTTCATTAGGGAAGCACGTTAAAAAAAATAAAGTTCGGTTTGTTATAGTGTAAATTTCTAACATGTTACAGTAAAAAAAATATTTGCTTTAATATAAAGCTCTTATATACTATCATTTTTAAATTCTAAATTTAAATTCCAACTAATTTCCATCAATTGCTATTAAAATATACCTTTATATAATATAGATCTCTAAGTATACAAATGGAACTCGTCATTTGAAGAGTTGATGAGGGTCAAATATTAACACACATTAGGGTCAATTTGTACGTATAATTGGCAAGTGTCATAATCATGACCATGATTTAACAGTTTTTTGTTTAATATATCATTTCACTAGTTTTCTTTCCTTATGATGCATTTTGGTATTCATCTTTTGTTTTTATTGTAACTCAGCTGGTCAAATTCAAAAACACGCGAAAAAAAAAATGGAAGGGTTGAGTTTAACATTTGAAAGAGATACATCAAAAATCAAACAATTTAGGCTCTGACAAGTATAACGCAGCCTCAACATCAATCTGTCAACGTATAGAGATATATAATATAGGGGCGGCACACAATATTATTGCTACTGGAATCTTTATGGTAGACAAAGACAATTTTGCATCACGGGTAGATCATTTTATTTAGTCATAGGATTAACTTCTTACCCATCTAATTTGCAACTACAAGCAACTCTATATATCATACGTTGTAAATTTTTAATCTGCACATATACATATGAGACTATTAAAAAATTAATCTAATAACTAAAACAATATGCTTCACTGGTGGTACAAAATTGCCTTCTCCACCATAAGAATTCCTATAGTTTTCAAGTGTTTGAGGTCACAAATTTTACACGTCAAAATTAATATTTTAAAAAAAGGAACATAAAAGAGAAAGAAAAAGAGTATGGTTCCAATGTTGTTTTTCAAAGTTTGAGTGGGAATTAAATGTCTTAATTGTCAATATATATGTATATATATATGTGTATATATTTATATATATATATATATATGCACACACACCCCAAAACCATAGTTTTGTGTGTGGTTCAGAGCAGACCTACATGAGACCTTCTCACCATTTATTTAGAGAGAACTTTGAGTTTGGGGGTTCAATTATTTTAGATGCAACTAAAAAGTCAATTCAAATATATTGAACATTGAAAAAGCAACCCAAGTTGTCCCAGTCCTTGGAAAGCATATCTATTATATATTAGAGGCCTACATAATTAGCAGTACCGGAAAATGTGATCCACAAATTAGAACAAAGGCATCAAAGATGAATATGTGGATATTTTTAATTGATGCATTGTTACAAATGTCCATTTCTTACTTCGTTTTTATTTGTTTTATCATTATATATCCACTTCTCATAAGTTCTTTTCGAAACTTTTTTTATATGCTGAGTTTTATCTAATCATGTTTCCTGGCATTAATTTTGTTATAGCGGATCCTTTTAAAGAATAAATTGACCTCTCTCTCTCTCTCTCTCTCTCTCTCTCTCTCTAGATGATGATTGAATTTGTTGCATTGAATAGGGCAAATTTAAAATAATCTCTCGGAATATAGACCAAACGTTCTCATGAATTACTTACTAACTTTTGTGTGCTTGTGTGTAATCCTGAAATGTCATTCCAAGCAATCTACCCAAATAATCCCAAGCTGAAGGTGAGTAATATTTGTGACACTAAACCGTTTAGAGCTTAAGCACTCAATAATAAGATATAATACTCAATCAAATGTCAAACCAAATAATTAAATATTATATAATTAAGGCAACAAATCAAAGCCCATGCTGATCTCAAGAATAATATTGCAGAATCATGACCATATATGAACTGCAACGTAAATAAATATTTGCACAATCTAGCTTGGAGATTTATTGAAGTGCAACTACCTAGCATTAATAATTGAGAGATTTTTACAATAGGACCTAAAAAAATACTATCGGTAAACTTCTATATTTCTTTTAACCATTACATCTGTATCAAAAACTGCATACTCTAGGTTTCGAATTTTTTTAATGAAATGATTTGGTTAGATTCAACGGTTTGAAACATAGACGACGCTATTATAAAAAAAAAAAGTATCCTGATTAATGAGCTGTTTGTATAATACGTGTATGTGTTATAGTCACTTACTAGTCTTTGCTTCTCATGTGGTAGCTATAAATCTCTAAATTATATTCACTTGTGTCATTTGCATTACAATAAATGTATCTATGTATGTGTGTGTGTGTCTGTGTCTCTGTGTGCGCCCGCGCGCATGTGTGTGTACGTATTAACGAGTACATACGAACTAAGTAATACAAAAAGAAAATTTTACCAAAAAAGAGATATTGAAGATCAAAAAAAGAAATAAATCTAAATTTGCTCATTTACATGGGAAACTCGGTTATAATTAAAGCCGATATCTATACTTATCGTTTATTCCATAGTTCTGTATATATCTCTCAGATTCTCTTCTATACAAGACTCACATAGCTATAGTTTATATATTGAAACAAGAAAACAATGTAAACCTCATCAACAACAAACATCAAATCTTCTCATGTACTCCTGGAAAAGTATCATCACTTGGCAAATCAAATGGGCTCCAATTACCCAACAAATTGTCTTGATCTTGATGATGAGTTTGAAGATGATCTAGTGGTTCGATCATTGCTGGTACTAGCTGTGTTGCAGCTTGCATGGTTTGATGACTAGACCACAACAACTCTTGGCCTGGCAACGGTGGCAACACAAAATCTGTAGTACTAGCACAATTCTCATGACCAATTCTATCTTGATGATGCTTGTGTAACGAGTCCAACCCGCAGAAGTAGATTTGCTTGCTTCTGTCGCAACAATTTTCGATGGAAAATTCGGGAATCTGAGGCAATTTTTGAATGCTGGATCCTTCTGCATTCATGTGATCTGGAGTGGAAGTGCTTGAAAACTCCGAGGATGGATCAAAATTATGATGATCATGACTACCAAATTCTGGGATCTCTGATCCAATATTGCTAATAGCACCAATTTTGCAATCTGGCTTTGGATTCAAGAAATTTGCATAAACAAGAGCAAGATCTATATGAGACCCTGATGAGGGCATAGTGGAATGATCAGCCAAGAAAGTACTACTTCCACTACTATTGACACCATGATAAGAATGTCCAATTGGGTCAACAGTAGTAGTACCTCCAAAACCCGAACTCTTCGAGTGAAGGCCGCCGTCAGCAGCAGCAGAAGACAGCCTCAGAGACCTCCCCCTCCTGTTCTTCCGGCAGCCGCCTCCAACAGGCACGTTCCTCAACGACCCACCTTTAGTCCAGTACCTTCTGCAGCCCTTGCAGAAGTACCTCGGCTGAGTCAGGCTGTAGTTGTTGTAGTAACAAAACTTGGTGTTGGAACAGCCACACCTCGGACAGCTGGGAGATATCTCAACGTTAGACTTCCAAACTGAAGATTTCTCCATGATCATCACCATCAACAATGCCCTTCTTCATTGAGGCCTTTTATCAAACAATTGGAAAACTCTCACTCACTCTCTCTCTTCTGAAGGGTTTGCAGAGAGAGGGAGTCAGATGGGCAACCATGTAATGCCGTCAAAGGGATTATATGGGTACGAGAACTGTTTTCTCGCCATGCACGTGTAGTGGGTCGATGTAAGTTTTCCTATTTTTATGCACATGTTCATAGAGTGTCTAATGGTGGGGGATTCTTGGGAAATTGTGTGCATCCGCGCACATGAGAGTGCACAAGTTGTAGGAGGGTTCCGGCGCCGTTAAGGACGATATATATATATATATATATACACTCATATTCATATTCATAGATATGTATGTAATGGGTGATTAGTCTCTGTATGGCCTTGCAGCTGAAACAAAGGGTCGATGTTTGGCAGACGTGGCAGACGGGTATTGGTGGGGATGAAGGCGATAAGGGAGGCAAATGCCTCGAGAGGATCATTTCAGGTGCCTTGGAGGAGCAGAAAAGGCCTTTCTTAACAAATTTTCAAGTATTTGAGTCGTATTCGAGAACCCCAATATCCTAATTCTCACTCTCTCTCCCTAAGATGTTATGTCCGCTTTACAAGCAAAACCCTCCTTGTTGAGTGGGACTTCGAATTTTTTTCATCACCTTAGCTTGGTTCCCCTGGTGGGCTAATTGGGAAAATTTTTTGATATATCTTATCTTCCTCTTTAAATTCATGCCTCTTTATAAGAATTACGCCTCCATTTATTGATTTTTTGGCTACAATGTTAATTGTTTATAGAATTTGAACCTAAAACCTCCGATTTAACCCACTTCATCCTTACCAACTGGGCTAACATTAATTAACATATCTCTGAATGTTTTGATTTTAAGTGGAGGAAAAAAAAGTCATGAATTAAGGATTAGGGGTGTCCTTCCTATTATCACCACAAGATTAAGGACATAAGATGGGTTTTTTTTTTTTTTTTTTGGCATATATCTCAAAACTTTGTTTCATTTTCTGAAATTCTAGATAGATATTCACCAAAAGGCCAATTCTTCTTTAATGGTGCAGGCATCACTCGGAAATTTATGTTAACAGTAGGGACTAATTACGTTTGGCATAATTCTTTTTTTAATTTTCTAGATTATATTTGCTTAGAATGTAAATGAAAAGGCCTTACTATAACAATATGAAAAGGAATAAACTATGAAATAATGAATGGTGATTCGTGGACTGGCATTTCTTAGAGGAGTGTCTCATTAAGTCGGTAGTTCATTCATACGCATCTTAGAAAGGATCTCTTGGATCATGGGCTATTCTCGGATCCGTAGCTTTTGTGAAGTAAAATAATCACCCTTTTGCTGTGCAATGGCATGTGCAGAGTATTGTGAGAATGTCAACGGAAAAGGAAACCAATACAATAACATAACATGCTTGGCAAGTCGCATTTTGACGTAATCCTATTTTCCTGTGTATATCTAGAATGAGATATTGAGAGCAATGACGTGGACGTCAGACGCTCACAGCTGTTAACTAAATAAGAAAAATCATTTGAGCCTGAGATTGTAACTCACTACTTATAAAACTATAGACTTTAGTCTAATATATAGTATATTTTTTAGACTGGGTCCTATTATAATGTTAGTAACAGGGTTATAACCAAGGCCGACAATTTCAAACATGACACAATAATACGAAACGAAAACAACACGAGATAAACGAGTTTGAACTGTACATTTATTAATTGGGCTATAAATGGGTTGGCACAAATACCACGAAAATAAAGAGGTTAGATTCATGCAAACACGTCTAGCACGCTTAATTAAATGGGCCGTAAACATGTCGACACGATTCGCCTATTTATAACACATTTAAACTTAAAAATAAAAACATTTGAAATATTTGTAGTAAGTTAGTATTAATTGGATATTGTGTTTTGTTAATTTTCTTTATTGGCCTTTTATCTTCTTTTTTTTAATTTTCAGTTAATTGAGTCATAAACGTACCATATACGTGTTGTTATCGTGTCAACCTGTCATAGCTCGCTTAGTAATCGTGTTAATCGTATCGTGCCGTATTACACATGGTCGTGTTCGTGTTTGCATTTTTAGCACGTTTATTAAATGTGTCGTGTTCGTGTTCAGCCTAATCGTGTCATGCTGTAATTGTGTTGACACGAACACAACACGCGACACAATTTTGTCACCCCTAGTTATAACCCAATGGTGCTAAACAAGATTGCTAAATAAATAAATACATACTAACAATAGATATACCTCATGTCTCCCTTGTTTTGCGTCCCCTAAAAATATCATGGAACATTATAAAAAAATATCATATATTTAAAAATATGGGTAGCAAATGATAGTTATACTTTATGATATTAACAAGTGTCACATGTTAATTCAGCTATTTAAATTAAATAATTGTGTAAACCAAATAACCTTAATCTATCCTAGGTTTTTCTCCCCTCTCCTCTCGCCGTCGTTGGTTCGTGTTCATTGAAGAGCAAGGTCATTGGTCACCACTGGTTTCCATCCCTAATCATTGACAATGTCGCAGCATCGCATTGTTACTCAAGCAGACGAGTTGTTCATTGTTAGCTATGGACTTGTCGCAAGCTGTGATTGCAGGGAGCTATGGCAGAGGCTCTTCATCGTGAAGGGGAGGCCGAGTCGAGCAAGAGTGGAGGTGACCTGCGAAGAAGAATAAGATTGGCATACTTATCTAACTTTGATATGATTTTTATGTTATTTGATGATCTTGAGCTGAATCTTATTAGTAAGGTATTTTTTTTCATCCTTCCTATAGAAAAAAGGAGAAAAAAAAATCTCTATTGCGAAATCTAATTAAGTAAATTTATTTTTAGAGTATATAATTGAAGCAGATAACATATTTTAAAAATAGAGCTATTTATCTTTTTATACCTATATCTTTAATTTTTGATCTCATCAAATATATATATCTTTAAATCATATTTGACACACAGATTTAAACCTTTTTTCTTATTAATCCTTAATTTTGATCTAATAAATTACCTAAAATACCCTCAAATTAAATAAATAAGGGAACTTTAAAACTTAAAAAGAGAACTTTATACCGTGATTTTGTCCCTAAAAAAATGTATAAAATACTTTCAAAAATAAGTGTTTTGTGTTTTTGTTTTCTTCTTATTTTTTAAAAGTTTTAATTTTTTTTATCTAAAGATAATTTGATCATTTGAAAAGTTAAAATTAACTATTGACTTAAGATAAGTTATAAATTTGCATAATAAATCTAATTTGAAGGTACACATTCGATAATATAAAAACAAAAGGTATTGTTTTTAAACTAACCTAAAACATAAAGTATCCAAAACAAAGAATATAAAAAAATAAATATCCTTAAAATATATAAAATATACAGATAAATAGCAGTAGACGTACAAAGTATATTATTTTTTTACCATAATAAATCAATTTTTTACCTGATAAATTTTCTATTTACTTGGTAAATTTGTTATTTACTATAAATATTTTCAAAATTTACTCTCTACTCACAATTAGTGTTGTAAAAATGTTATTTACTATAATTTTCCCATCCACTATTCTAATCACAATACTGTGGAGGAAAAGCGATCGAAACCTATGAATTCCAAAGAACTTTTTTTTTTAACCTCTAGTCCAAAAATCATTTACATTGCTCAAAAGGCCGAACTCTCTCACACAAGTACGTAATATTAACCGAAACATTCTTTCATCTGGTCAATTCTGGTTGATTTCCTGTGAATCAGAGTGACAACTGGTTTAGCCTGGTTTCGATCATGCACCTTGTATACCGTGACACGAATTGCCACCCCTCTGCAGGCATTACGTTTTGTATGTGAACATTTGGTTCTTGACAAAAATCAGCGCAGCAAAAGTACACAGAAATTTATTTCACATTCCAGGAATTCACGACCTTTCGTCTTGCGAGAAGCTAATTAGACCATAAACTCTCGATAATATAGAAACACTAGGTCAGGAAATACATTTTGTAAAGAAACGGGCAAAGAATTCAATGATACACCAACAAAGAATGAAACCCATCATGGAAAATGTGGTCCACGGGCATAGCCTTCTTGCGTTTACAAGATGACCTGCCAAGGTTCCAAACCATTGGAGGCTGCGAAAAGGTCGAGAACCACAGAGGGTCGTGATCTTGCTTGGGTAACTATGCCAGAGGACAAAAAAGAAACTATAAGACAATTTATGGTACATTAATAGTACAAAATTTTAAGGGGAAAAAACTCATTGGATGAAGCCAATCCTATTGGAGCTGCATTTTAATTTACAGGTCAAGTAACAAGAGGCCTCCCCAAGTCCGAGCATTCTTTATTTCAACATCATCTCCCTATAGTTGGCCCAATCTCTCCTGTCAAGCCACAAGACCACCAAATTTATACATCAGAACAACAAAACATACGGAGATGGTAGTAACGGGAATTATACATAAAGTTCTCAAAAGGATATTTACAAATATTAGAAGAATACCTGAAGCATTTGCATTAACTTCGGATGCTGCTCCAAAAGCTGGCATAGTTTATCCCGGTCGCTCAACAAAGACTGCCAAGGAAGAAATATAAGATATACTATATACCAGGATGATACTGGTCAAACATATTTAGGGATTGTAAAATAAGCCCCAAAATACCTGAATAGCTTCTGGAGACTTGAAATACTCATGTAATGACAACGCTGCATCTTGTTGCTGTTGAGATGTGGTCTCCATAGATGGGTTCATGACTCGAGGTTGAGCATGTTCAACTTGATGTTGCTGCTGTGCATGAGAAAACTCTTGCTGCTGCGGTTGGTAAAACGTGTTCATGGGAGAAAGTTGTGGTTGTTGCAGCATCTGTAAAGACTGGATTTGCATGTGACCAGGGCTTTGCAAAGAAACCCCTTGCTCCAACTGCTGTGAAGCTTGAATAGGTGGCCTAAGGTGTTGTGGTGGCTGCGGAGGTCGTGGAAGTTGAGGCGGCTGCAGCGGCTGCAACTGAGCAAGAGAATGGATCGACTGAATGGAGGACTGAGGAATGGAGAGATTCTGCAAGATGTTCGGAGGATTCTCAGCCTGCTGAGTTGGGAAGTTTCCATAGAGATTCACAGGGATTGAACCGGGCCTACTAAAAGCCGGGTGTTGTAGTTGGGGAGGAGGTGCATGAGCATTTGCTCTGGCCCCGGATGAAGAAGGTGCAGGAGAGCTCTGAGGAAGCTCAGCTGTTCCAATACCCATCTGGCTGTGTACTAGAGATTGAGAAGTAAGAGTTTTGTTGGATGTTATGTTATACGGACTGGACGAGTAAGGAGGTGGTGTAGGAGGAAGTGGAGGCGGCAGCCTAGTAGATCCACTAGGAGAAGTGACGGAAGTCCTTGAGAACTTGGAATCTGCCATGGGAAGGGAAGACCCTAATGATGTGGAACTGTTGTTGAGTGCAGAAAGATACTCTGGATGAACCTGCAAAAAAAAAAAAAAAACAAACGGACGGTTTACATGAATGCATATGTACCAGAAAGATGAGGAAAATCTTTACTAAAACTTCTTCAAGAAAAGGCTCATCTCTCATACTTGGAAGCCTGGCGGAAACGGCTGTTGCACATCAGTCATAGGATTCACATATGGGGATGAGTGGCTTGGAACCAGATCAGAACTCTGAGATATCACGGGCGCAACTGTTGGAGGTGGTGGCATTGGAGGTAAAGGAGGTTGATTTAACATAAACCTCTGGTCATAAAGCCCTTGAGACCCCGTAGCCACAGGTACAGTAATAGCAGGTTGTGGAATGTTCTTGGGAGGTAAATTTTGTGGAGTTGTCCTAGTATCCACCGGTAAATGTGCCAATGATGTAGGTGCATTAGTATATACAGAACCAGGAAACCGAGGATTGTTCATCGCTACGGAAGAATCAAACCCACCAGAAGTCTTGGTCTTCATATCATCACACTGCTCAAAATACTTTTTATCCGAAGAAACACTTGATTCTCGAGTTAATGGCTTTTCAGGACGTGAAATTGACATCCTGGAAGAAAATTCAGTCTGTGTGTTTTCATCAACATTAGACACTAAGGGTGTACCCAAACGTGCAAATTGGCTACTCTCATGGACATCACTCTCTGTCTCTTCAACAATCGAGTGGGGAGAATTTTGCTCAACAAGCAGAGGAGCAGGTTGCTGCAGATTATCGTCCAGCTGAGGAAAGGGCAATTTATCATCGGATTCAGACTCATCACCATCAAAAACTATATCAATCCCATGAAGATCATCATCAAGATCCGTCTTCAGTTGCTTGGGTTTACTGGACTTCTCTGGATCTGTCTCACTCAAAGGAGCAGTCTTCGCCTGCGTTGCTGGATCCCCAACAACTGCTGAGACAGGATTCTGGCGCTCCCTCTGTCTAGCCATAAATTCATCCACATGAATGGAAGGAGGTCTTCCACCAGTAGCTCCTACCCGCTGGACTGCAATTACATTAGAGTTAGCAACACCGTCAACATTTCTTTCCCTTGCAACATAGTCATCCACGTGCATAGATGGGGGCCTGCTAGTATTTGGTTTGCGCTGCCGAAAGGTATCCCTCCGAGTTGGAGCAGAAGAGGTAGTGGATGACCCCAATCCTCGGGCAAATGTATTTTGGGTTGAAATCTCTGCTGGTGAATTTTCTCCTCTCGCACGCCTATTTGGACCTTCGGCAGATGGCATTTTCCTTTTTGCAGAAAGTGTTGTCTGTGAAAACCTATCAGGTAATGGTTCTGGGCATTCCCACCGGAATTTGTCTTCAAATCCTAGGAAAAGGTCGTCTACAGACTTTTCGGTGCTTCCATCTGACATCAGAAGGATCTTTGAAGAAAACATAACCTCGTCAGATGGCACAGGAATCCCACCCCTGGAAAAGACATCTTCTAGTGTAACTGAAGCAGCAGGTTTTTGCAGCAATAACAACAGCGACTTTGTAGTATCTAAAACCTGTAGAATGTCAATAACATCCATAATTAACAGAATTCAGAAGAAAAAAGTACTTCAGAAATATAAATTTCAATTTCATGTGCCTGATATAAAGCAGTTTGCTTATCATGGTCAGCCACATATTTATCAGCTTCAATCTTTGTATTCAGTAGAGATATTAATTTGTGTAGGTCGTTCATGTTTTCTTCAGGAGCTTCATCTGTTCCATCTCTAGCATCAGTAACGCCAAAAAGAAATTTCACGGCAACCACCTGATCCAAATTCAAACTGAGCAGCAAGCAAATCAGAAGTCTGGTCGGTCAATGAAATCCAACAGAATCAATGTACAAAAACTTTTCAGAAATAACCAAATTAAATTCTATGAGAATTGGGAAAACTTTTTCGGAAGATTGTAGAATAACCTTTGGCAATACACCTATAACCTTCTTAGAGAGAGAGAGGGGGGGAGGGGTGTTGGGGGTTGTTTAGGGGAAAAGAAAAACACGTAAAAACAGCAACAAGAAATTAAGTACGTTGATGAAAATGTCAGTAACAGCATAATTACAAGCCACTACTTGATAAAGCATATGAGAGAATTGCAGAGTGGCTTAATAAAACAAGACGACGGATAGAAGTCCCACACTTCACTACACTAACCAATTTCACAATAGGTTTTCATAAAGTGAAATAAGTGAAGAGCCAATGCACTAAAAATATAAACTTCAAGAGGAAATGAGAAATAAACAAACCACCTAAAAAAAAAAGAACTACTAAAGTTCGAAGCCAAAAATGAGAATTGAAAATTGAAATCATGGTGATAAGAATAACGACTTATTTCTATAATTAGTATACATCAAAATCCAAGAGAGAGCTATAACATGTATATTCCAATAAGGCATAAGAGATCACCTTTTCCCCTCCTTACAAAAGAATAAAGAGCCCAAAGTCAAAGCACTGATAGACTCAATTGCATAATCTGTACAACCATCTTGATCAATTGATTGTAACAATAGCTTCCAGCAATACAGCAAAGGGGGCTCTTTTCTGCATTCAAATTCATTAAGTAAACCATAATTCCCAACATTCTCCCTTTCATATCTTCTGTGTGATCCAAGTTCCTCAGCTCCGGATCGGATACGACGGAAAATAGCTACCAAAGAACTCTGACCCACGCTAGAGGAACCTAATTCCTTAAAAGCAGTAAGACATGCAAGTAACTCTTTTCCAACTTGTAGGACCTGAGGAAAAACGACATTCATTATCATCAATAATATTTTTATGTGTATATATTTATGAGGATGTCCTTATATATGTGAAAGGAGCAGGAAGCTACCTGACAGAACCTGAGAAGATAAGATAAGATCACCAGACAGTCGTCAGTGCTTGAATTTTCAGAATCATGCCTAATAAACCACCGAAGTATTTTAGAGAATCCATTGCCATTGTCATAGTCTACCATTAAATGAATGAGAAAGAAGGAGAGAATAATTCCCATAATGTAGATAAAATACTCACAAATCAAACCTTCCAGCATGGTGTTTAGATGTTTGAGGACAACATAATAGGCAGAAGGACTTGAATACAGGAATACACCAACTAAGCACGGTAGATCCACTTTTAGCTGAACTTCTACCATCTAAAATTTGTTTTCCATCAGAATCGGTGGCAGCAAAACACCTCCCCAGCGCTCTAGTTAGCATCTGAAAGTAACCCTCCTTTAACAAGAATGCCTGACAAAGAGGAAAACCAATAAGCTGAATATGTTTCTCGCTTGCATGAAAAGAAAAAGGGGTCCACACATAGCCAACAAACATTTTCAAAACCAAAAGCTAGAAATAGATAAAAACCTTGGCATGTGGATGCTCCAATAAGCTAGCAAGAAAATCAAGGTATCTGTAAACCTGAAAAGCACAAGAGAAAAACATTGTATTTTATGAAATTAGCTTTAATTGTCAGTTTGGAAATAGTGAGAAGGCAACTTGACCTTGAAGCCATCCAATTCAGATGAAGAAGATGAATCAGAAACATGTTCATTGATCCATGACAATATGGGTTGCAGAAGCACAGAAAACGTTTCAGGCTTTTGGAACCCTATCCGTACTATAAAAACACGTAGCATGTCCTGAATTGCAAATAGTGCCTATGAAAAGGAATATCTTTAGTCATACAACATGATACAAATAACTACTATTAGAGGTAACAAAATTACACCACCACCCTTCTCTTTTGAAGGGTCAAACAAGAGAAGTAAAGGAAATAACTAGCAAGACCGTGTGGAAAGTGACATACACAGATAGCATAATGCTGGATAATTTGGGCAATTTTGTCAAGCTGTGGCATCAATTGGCCAAGCAACTTCTCCAGGTGTGCAGGCTGAAGATACCAATTGACCTGTCTTTCTTTCGTAGGTCCCAATAAAGTCCCAACAGACAATGCTCTAAGGGGACTCAACAAGGGGATCCTTTTTCTCCAAAGCCAGACACCTTCTTCGGGAAATAAATCATTCTAGCATTGCCAAAAATATAGAAAAGTAAAAATATGGCAATAAACGGTTAGAAGCATGAAAACGATTGTAAATTAAATCTTATGATTCAGTTCAAATCCTGTAGCACCATCAGCATACAAAATGCAGTGTCCAAGAAAATAAGAAAGAATAATAATCCTTCACAATAAAAAAAAAATGAAGAAGACTAGTATGAATTTTTTTTAGTCTTGTTTTAAAAGGATAAATTGAGGCGCCACAGTTATAGGCAAAATTTTTTGCCTCAAGACTTAAGGCTCAAGGTAAAAATTATGACGATTTCTCCAGTGATTGCGCTGACTAAAATATAGGTCACACTCACTCATTAAGTTATGTCACTTTGATGTTGTATAACATAAAATCAATCTTATTTTTCAGTATACATGTTCACTTTGTTCTCTGTGTGGCTGTTGGACACTTGTTTTTGCTTGATAGCTGGGTTTTTTTTTTTAATTTCATTTTTTTCCCTTCCATATGCCTCGAGACGAATTGTGGCTAATGCCTCGTCTCACAGAGCCTAACTATCTTAGTACCCAAATTAGTCTTTTTACATTTCTAATACAAAGCACAACAAATTCTAGAGTGTCAATAATCCATTTTATCCAAAACTAGTCTTTTTATATTCTGACAACAAAGCACTACAAGCATTCTAGAATGTCAATAATCCATTTTATCTTCATGTTCCATAAGAACAAAGTAGTTGACAATTTTTTCCAGCAGCAGCTTGACTGGAAACAACATAATCTAATGCATAGGTAACAATGCTTCTTACAAGCACAACTAGGAGCTAACAATCTTCTTCTCGTTAGTTGCTACTGGGAAAGCCAAGCAAGCGGTAAGGCCAGACGGGGTGTGTGCGTGTAAGTGTGTGCACGTGTGTACATATGGGTAGCTCACCTATCATCTAAACGCCAAAATAACAACAATAACATGTTTCAAAAAAATGAACAATGATAATAGACAAGTAAATAAGTAAATAATAACAACAAAACAGCAACAACAACAATAATTAACAAAGAGAATGGAATGCGACACACCAGAAGACAGAGCAAGCTGCAGGTTTCCTTAGGACCCAAGGTCAGAATTGTAGTAGATTGAACGCTAGCAAGGAGGGAATGGAAGAGACCAGGAGTCCAGCCATATACCGGCCAACAAGCAAGGGCTGATGTAACAAGGTGGCAAACAGCTCCAAATCCAAGGGCAGAGTCCGGATAAGAGGACGACAAGTCTGCAGCACATGCCGCTAATTTTGGACTGTGATCAACAGA
Source organism: Artocarpus hirsutus (assembly GCA_946598075.1). Taxonomy (NCBI): domain Eukaryota; kingdom Viridiplantae; phylum Streptophyta; class Magnoliopsida; order Rosales; family Moraceae; genus Artocarpus; species Artocarpus hirsutus. Next base: position 134,387 of record CAMOHE010051875.1, on the reverse strand, counting down.
ATCCAATTAGACCATACATAAAAAAATTGCCACAGCCATAATAAGGGTAAGGAAGTATGTCCTAACCTAACTTCTCGATGTAGCCGAAGCAGCGCATTCATTAGTTTGGTATTTCTATGCTGCTCCTCAGCTTCCTAAAATTACACAACAAAAGTTGAAGCAAAAAAATCAGGACAATTGTTTTAAATGGTGCTTCAATTTCAACACTACTTTTGGATCCAAGAGCAACAATCATATTAACACTTTTAAGTTTTCTGCACCAGACGTTCAAATTTTTCCTCCCATGCCAGCACGGATCCTCTTTTAATAAATACAGAAAAAGGACGAGAAGCGGGTTCTGTTACTGCAGAGAGGTATAGATCTACAATAGCACGTTCTTCGTTTTTCTCCCTCTCTGTTGAGATCACCAGTTGGTCCATGGAGATTGATAGGCAATGTGATTAACAGGCAGTCACCCATGATCCCCCAATGGTGGGAAGCAGTTGAGCTAATATTTCTTAATAATACTTCTCTCATCCAGAAATCTTCTTTCTAAATGATGAAAAGAAAGACAATACTATAGAGGATTAACTAAATGCAACAAACCTGTAATTTCTGCAAGAGGTTGATCAACAACACAAGGGAAGGAACCAAAAGATCAACTAAACCCTTCTCACGATTACGTTCCAATAGTAAATCTGATGAAGGATTGCATTCTGTGCCGTCATCAACAAGGTAATCTATCCAAAAAACACAATCACACGTTTCAAAAAAAAAAAAGGATTAGACAATGACCATAAAAGTACATAAGTAAATCTTCAATCAAAATTTTAAAAGTGCACAAGTTGGTAGTGCATTATCATTAATAACAAGTAACAAAGGAAATTAACACAAACACACATAAGTTCACCCAAAAAATAAAACAAAAAAGACAACCACACACGCACAAAACAAGAACACAAAATCAAACATATAAGCCACATACCATAACTGTTTGAAGACCTTTCAAGCATGAACCTACAGTTGACCAGAAGTGCGTAAATGATTGTTATGGCACCTTCATCATACAGAGCAGCAGCAACAGACTGTATTCCACAGAATAAGGATAAGCAACATATAGATTCATTATTATAAAACTATCCAAAATGTACAGTTACATACCGAGTTCTCAGAAATGAATGCCAAAATTCTTAAAGCTGTTGTCAATTGTGCTACAGAAGAGTCGCGGAGGATCACTCCATCAAAAGTCTTCTCTGAGATGAATTTTCCTAGATTCTCCATCACATTAATGTCAGAGCCACCAGAGGAATCCGCAATGATGTTTTCTATATCTGTCAAGTCCGACACTATGGTGGTGGTTGAATTTAAGAGAGCATCTCCTCCAGAAGCTAAGACAGCAGCATACCGCAGAAGCCCAATAGCTCCATTTTTATGATAGACTACGCCAGCATCTATCCAGTCCAACAGCCTTGTAGGAGCATCTTTTCTATTAGATCCTGGAGATGAGGAATGTAAAGCCCTATGGAGTTCTATTGCTTGTCCAATCCAAGAATCGAGAGAAGATGCAGTTGAATCGGTAACAATTACTTCAAAAATCTCAGCTGCTGAGTGAAATATTGCAAGATTTAGGGGCAAAGCTCCTGAGTATCCATAATAACTAGTTAGTAAATGCACAAGTAAAGAGTGGTGAACAAGAAACTTAACAAAATTTCAAATACAACTAGAGTTGGTGCATTACCACTATTCTTAGCAATTGGCTCTGGTTCCTTCACAGAATGTAATGCTTCAATTAAAATTTTCACAGCCTAAAATGATACGAATTAATTGTTAGTGAAAAACTAAAGTAAGTAGCCACACGTGATGCTTTAATTATGATAATTTGGAGAACAAGATTCACAAGACTGGATAACAGCTGTATGCCTAAAATCGGAAAGCATTCTGCATACGTGAATGCTAAATTGTAAACCATGTTAAAAAGTATTGAAAAGACCACCAAGCTTAAGTAGGAAGTCCCTCCACATTGCATCAAAGGCCCGAGTATAATTTTAATACAATCCAAGCAACTCCCAATTAATATTTAACAACATGCCAGCATGAAAGAGTAACTTTATGTTTAACATGGATACTTGGAAATCATTTACATCAACAAAAGTACGTAAGAATAAGATACACTTAAACAAAGATTAACCTGATAAGAGTCCTATCATAAAGTTGTTTCCTTCACTACAGCAACCAACAGCGTCAAATAGAAGGTTTCTATGGTTCTAGGTAACATACAACTTTTATGATAGGCCTCTTATCAGGCGTGTATATGTCAGGAACAAAAAGTGGGGTTGTATTGTAAGGCGGTATAGCTGTGTAGTAGATGATATTGGCTACGGTGAACTTGTAATTAGTTTGTTAATGTATTTGGTTAGTTAGTCTGTTATAGAGTCAATTAGTTGTGAGTGGTATGTTAGAGTGTACGTATAGTAGTGGAGGGAGGAGAGAGGTTTTTAAATGGGATTTGAGTCGGTCTTGGCTAATCCAAGACTTAGGAGGCCTGGCTGGGTGTTGAATATCAGCACTCTTGGGGGTTTGTGGTGTAAACTCAAGCCTCAGTCGAATTCAATAAATGATCAGTACCTTTTTTCACTAAGTCTTCCCTTTTCTCTAGTTCAATTTGTTCATTTCTAGCTAAATAATCTAAGGATCTAACATTTTACTCTTAAGATAGCATATGAATTGGTACCTCGGGAAAATATCCAAGAGACAACAGAGCCTGTCGTCCACAATCAGACCTGAAAAGGATGAGAAATCAAAACCATTAATATCATGCTACATTCCAAAATTGCAACTTCAGTTAACAAGTAGCACCTTGCAAAATCACATAGTTCCCACAAGACCCATAAGAATTCTTCCGAGTGCGGAGCTGATGTAAGCAAACCATCTATAGCATTAACCTGCACAAAAGCATGAAAATTTGCTGCTTTAGCAGCCAGTCTTTGACAAGACAGCAAGCATTTTTTTCCCCAAAAAGATAGCATTTATAAGCTTGAATGAGGAAAGGAACTAACCACCCTTAAATGCATCCTGATAATCATCCCAACTTCCTTAGAACTGCACAAGAAACCCTTGGCTGTTAAAACTGATACATATCTAAGCGGAAGACAAGTATCCTTGTTGACATCATCAGCACCCTTTAGGGCATCTATCAATGTTGCACAAAGATCAGGCTGTTGTAGCAGGAAAATGAGTCCTGGTTAAGAAAATATATTTGTGAATAAAAAGATCTCTAGATCTCAAAAATATATCAAGAAGTAACTATAATAGATGGCAGTAAAGGACCTGAGCGACAAAAAAGAAGCGAAATAATTATGGCCTCGATAGATGATGCAATATCTGCAAATACATCCATAGCATGTCCCACTTCTGAAATTGATGTAGATGCGGATAACAATGCAACCGATAGAGGTAGAAAGCCCCTCTCCTGCATCCAAGACATAATCACACCAGAAAAGGCGAATAAAAATCAACATTTGAGGCATAGAAAAGAGAACAATGAAATAGATATTCTCAAATATCTTACTCCTAAAACTAGTATAGGACTCAATCAGAAGATGTCACATAATATTTTTCTCGGAAGTATGCCAAGATATATGTGTGTATGCCTGTAGCCATAATTTTTTTGAACAGCAAAAGAATACCTCAAAAGGATCATGTAAATAAGCCATAAAAAAAGATAAAATACTTAGCCGCTACGCATAGGTCCGTATATCTATCAGACGTACATACATATTTTAGTAAAAAAAAAAAAACCCTGGAGTGCTAAGACGGTAGTGTACCTTGAGAAGTGTCAGGAAATGTAAATCAACATCCCTATTTGAAAAACAACAGTGTGATGATCCAATCAAGCTACTAGATGCCTTATATGACAGAGGACCTTCTGTTTGTCCCAGATTCAGTAACCTGGTTGCACAGGCGACTAGAGAAGGGTCTTCAACTGGACTACATGAACTTATCAATTTCTGCAGAATACTTGTCAACAACAATGAACTAAGAAATAAAAACGAAAAATTATTTGACAATAAAAGAGGAACTATATACATTACATGTTTCATAAATGGACCAGAAAAGAAAGCAACAAAAAGTTCAACTAACCAAGAGCTTTTTGAGTTGTGATTTTGCACTAACAAGCATGTCCAAAGGAGCCCGATCACCAGAAGAAAATCCTTCCAGTATAGATAGAACTGCATACTGCAAAAACCGAACCATCATAGGATACCAACTCAATAGTTTAGTGCCGCGCAAATGTGCTAAAGCTGAATTGAAATTTATACCTCGTATCTCAAAACAACTTCATAGAATCTTAACCGATGAAGAACAATAGTTGCAAGAGAAGCAACAGCATGTCGAGGTTGTTGTAACAGCAGATTCACTAATCCATTGTAACGTTCACTATTACCAGTTGGAATGTTTTCATCTTCACGAGACCACCAGCCTAAAAATCCTTCACAACCAAAAGAATACCCTGTCGCCTGTTCAACAACTCCCAGTAGCAGTAATGTAGTAGCAGTGGAATTCTGCCAGTCGTAGCCAAAAACATGTGCAAGCTGCTCCATTCCCTCACCATTTACAAAATGAAAGCAGCTCTCTCGACCAGAGCACAAAAGAAGAGCCACACTTAAACCCAAAATCAAATATGTACTCTGAAAATCAAAATATGAATCAGAAATGATTATAAGGGATGGAAGGAGGGAAAAGAGAGAACTGCTAATGGGTATCAGCAAATTGGTAAGAAGATGAACAACAGAATAAAAATAAAAAGGATCTTAAAGTTAAACCACCTGTGAGATCTGGTGATTCCCAACACATGGAGACTCCCTCCTCAAACAAAAGTAGTTCTTTAACATATCAACCAACTGTTTGGAAGCAGCCAAATCAGTCTCGGATTCAATAAAAGATCCATCTTCCAACAAGTTGACTGATGCATTCCCTGCTTCGTGTTTATAAAGCTCAAAAAGCTCCTTCTTGGCTTCACTAATAACACTCTGCAATTGTTCATAATTGTTCGACCTGCCCCAAGCATGGGTGACACAACATGATGCTACCGAGACTAAAATGCTTACAATTTTAGACAATTCATTCCCCAGATTTGGCAACTCCCAAATCTTCAACATCAGCTGTAAAAGTTTCTTAGCCTCAATAGACATATCTGATGGAGGGACAGGTAGAGATAAAGCCTTCAAAGCTGAAATAGGTTGTTCCATTGTCAGATTAGATGAACGTAAAGCCAAAGGAAGGTCCTCAAGTTTTCCATCAGCTGAGCTAACAAGATTAGTTATGGAGCTATCATCAAATTCGATGTTAAACTGCCCCAGATCCTCTGCTGTATTTCCATATATGACCAAACTCAAACTGCGATAACTGCCCCTTACAACCAGATGGTTAGTGACAACAGCCTGCAAATAAAATGTTAACTCCTGTAAGCACTCGAATGACAGGAAGAAGTTAAAGAATAGTCAAAAAAATGAAAATTAAAACGATTTAAGTTCAGAAAATGTATGACTGTAAACAAATTTAAACCTTAAGGCCTAGTTGCCTCTCCTCGTTAACTAGGACAAGCAAGCATGAATAAGAATTTAAGTTGAAAGCATCAGACAAAGCTATTTTATCCTCTTCCCTCTCTCTCTCTCTAATACCCTCTCTGTCTTGTTCCAACTCACACTCCACCCTTCTCTTCCTTGAACATCCTATTCGTTGTCGGTCACCAAAGATATGTTAGGTCACACATACCTCGAGGGATCAAACTTATACATTCAAAAAGAGTTTACTAAAAATTTCATCCCTCCATGAGCAAACTTTTATACTTCCATTAACATACAACTAGTGACTCTCATTGTGCTCCACAATAGTTGGCAAAGAACTTCTGAGTACTTCGCCTGAGACCTCTATAATGCAATAAAGTAGCAAATTCAAACAGGAAAAAGAATAACACATAATGCAATAAATTACCTCCACTTCTAGAACGTTTGAAGATGAATGAGAATACAAAAAAGGCTGACAAAGCTGCCTGAACCTCGTCTCTCCCTCGCAGTGAACGAACACCTCCAGAGCAAAAGATGGAGGTGAAGTAGCCCTATAAAAGACAACGCAACCATAAAAAACATATATAAACGCTAACACAATGTCTCTTATTTCCACTCAACAAATTTTTTTTAATGAATTTTAGCACATAACGTTCAAACTATAAAATAGAAATTCACAAATGAACTATATCAACTAACACTTCTCTACTAAATGAAACTCTTTTATTTCCAAGAATGAAAATGAACAAGAAAATTAATCTAAAAACAAAAAAGAATCAAGGCATAAACTGCCTAACTAACTTAACAACCATAACATTCTCATTTCTCCTCATTCAATATCACATTTAAAGATCGATTCCTTTTTTTTTTTTTTTCTTTTGCGCTTGAGATTTTTTTTATCTCGTAGGTTACTACTGGCACATACCCGACAAGGGTAACTGATTGGGAAGTTGAAGAAGCATTCTGTTCTAGGAACTCACAAGCAGTAATCACAACTGGCTCAGTAAACAACACCTGAGAAAGATAATTAACATAATTCGAATGATAGAATTAGCAACTAATTAAACACGAAAATCCGGAAAAAAAAAACCCAAAATGTAAATCTGAACTTCGTTAAGTGATGAATTTTCACGAAGAAAACTGAAATTAACCAACAGAAACAGAAATTGAGCGCCGAAAAGGAAAAAGAAAGAGAAATTAGAGAGAGAAAGAGAAACTCGCCTCGTCAACGTATTCGTCAAGGTGGGAATGGACGAAGTTCTGAGCGAACAGCACGCAGGGCTCGGGGCGACCCATGCTGAAGCTTGTTTTTTTTCAAAGCTTGGATTCGGATTGGTCAAGAAACCATGGAGCTCGAGTTTCTCTGGTTCGAATTCTAGGGTTTTGCAGGGTCACTGTGGAAGTAGGTCGGAGTGTTTTGGGGTTACAGATTCTCGCCGACCAGAGCGAAGGAGACGACGGCAGCAAAGGAGAGGAAGGGGGAGAGAGGAGGGGAGGATGGAGGGAAGGAAAGAAAGGGGTTTTTATGACTTTTTGCTGCTTTTATATTCTTAGGTTTAAATATTTTTCTTTTTTTTGTAACTCGAATAAAACATAATCTTTTATTTTTGAACGAAAAATATTTGTCCGTCTTCTTTTTTCAGAAAAACGAGCATGAATTAATTAGTAGCATTATAAGGAGTATTATGAATCAATAATCAATAAATTATTTTTTTTGGTAATTTATTATAAAAATACTATTTTTTTAACTTCACTTTACACAAAATGAAGTTTAGTATGAAAACATTGAGTTATGACTACAACTGCATAAGAAATAATTCTTCTCTTTGAAAAGTGCAAATTATAAAGAAACATTTTTAACATTAATAATGAAATTGTTTTGGACTCTCAAGAGGATGTAGAGAATGCCTTTTTAAATAAATGACCACATTTAATCTAAATTAAGCAAATAGTCATTTATCAATAACAAACTTAAACTTCTCTGATTGAGTTTATATGATAAACTCATAATAAACTCAAATTTATCAAGTTTAACATTAATAAACTCGAGGAGTTTACAAGCTAAATTGATCGTTAATAAATAATCATTTAGCTAATTTAAAAAAGTTATAATCATTTATTTTCAATAAACCATTAAAAAGGCTACCCAGCCCAATTTTTTTTCCCAAGAAAAGAAAAATGAATTTTGATTGCTTATAGTTTTCAATATTACTTTCATTTTTATTTTTTTTTTGAGTAAATACTACCTCCAATGTTGTTCTGTCAATTTCTGTATATTCTTGTTTGTTGGCATTATGAGAAAAATTCAATAAAATAAAAAAATCATTAGAATATTTCACTGATAATGCTACTAAAATATAATGCCATTATATGGTTTAAAATAGTTTATTTCATTATTGTTTTTCTCATGGATGATAATTCTAATAATTTGACGAAAATAACATTGTAATATATTGTTTGTTTCACTAATTATTCTGAAAACGAACAGTTTTTTATCTGAAAAAGAACATGTCATTATCATCGAGTTATCAGTTACAATAGTTGTATCGAGTACTACCAATGTCGGGATAAAAAAACAGGTCGCTGATATTTTTGGGAAAAAAAAAAGAGAAATTACGCTTTTATCAATCATTTTTCTATAATAAGTTTTGTCATGTAAAAAATGTAGTTACCTTTGAGAAGGTAAGTGGAACAAAAACATTTTGATTCAAATTAATTTTATTATAATATTTTCTTACATAAAATTTAAACTATTTAAACTATTATAATGTTTTTTTACACAAAATTTAAATCATTTTATATTGTTATAATATTTTTATTTCAAATCTTTGATTCAAACCTATATTTCCAAAACCTATATTTCCAAACAGGTTTGTAATTACAAAAAGCATGTTGTTACTCTATTGCTGCTCTTCAAACCCTTGCCAGAAGGACTAAAGGAAAGATTCTCTGTATAACCATCTGAATAACGATAATCAGAGTGCAAAACCTTAAAAGAAAAGGCTTTAGCAACGGTTGGAGTTACTTCTTACGCCATCACCCAACGAGCTTTCCAGAACCTTCTCCCGCAACTAGAAGAGATTGACTTGACTTATTTATTATTCTTAATTTAGAATAAGAAATTTATTAGGGTTGGACATAATAACATTTTTTTAATGAAATTATGATTGTAACGAAAGTAAATTACAAATTCTAAACTCTGAGAACATTAAAAAACAAAAAAAAAAAAACAAAACAAAACAAAACAAAAGATATGCAACACGAGTTCTGTCGTTTCTATGGCATCATTCTCTTTTTCAAATGTACTAGTCAGTCAAAAGCACGTTGAGCGCGTGCAAAAGATAAAAAAATTGAAAAGGGAAAAATAATTATGTATAAAGATAGGACAAGAATGAGAAAAAAAAATTTGCATGAAAAAATAGAAGAATAGGAGAGAAAAGGGGAAAAAAAAAAAACCTTGAAGAGTTCAAAAAAGTCGGTGTTTTTTAACATGGGAGGAACAACGTGAGAAGCGTTTTCTTACTTTATATATTTATATATATATATATATATGTAAAAAGATATTTTGTATGTCAATATTACAGTTACCAAAGACTTGCAAAATTATATATGTAGGACCAAAGGCCTAAAAATAAAACTCCTAAAATTTTGCACCAATAACTAGGAGGAATTTAAGATCAAGGCTGAAAAAGAAATAGAAAAATAAAAGAAAATAAAATAAGGGAAATCCTACAAAACACTGCCAATACTGGACCGGCAGGAAAAATATATATATATATATATATATATATATAAACAAAAATTTAGTATCGTACATTTTGACTGTGCAATAACTCGATCGCAGCGGCAACCACTGCCTTTCCTTCTCTAGAAATGTCAAAACTTGGTTCCTCAATGTTACTGTTTAAAAGCTTGTCCAGTTCACCACGCAGTTTCTGAGAAAAAAGGACACCATAACCAAAGACAGTTCATAATATAGGTGACGTTGCTCAAATATCAAAACAGGAAGTATGCGGTATTTGTAAATTCAGCAGAAAAATATCTGAGACTTAATTGGCATATTTACCCGTATCAACTCCAAAACACTCTTCGACGAGGAAAAATGGAGGTAGCCGCTGAGCATTTCGATACCCTCCCCTGTTTTGCTGGGTATGAGATTACCACCAAAGAGAAGTAAGGCGTAATCCGACATATTTGTAGAGTCCCGGACATAAATGCTGGTTGTTTTCACTTTTTCACTATAAACCATATAAGGCAGGGGGAAGAGATGTACTCCAGCATTGACAGATGCAGGGTGGATGTCAACTTTCCCAACTTCTTTGGTGTAAAACGCAGTCCGCTTTCCTCTTCTTTTGCACTGCACAACATTTGGGTGCAGCCCGGCACAAAGGATAGCGCAGACCATCTCCAAATCATGGCTGTACTGGCTGTAAGCCTGCATACGCAAATGCTTTAATTTTACAGTTTTTCCAAGTCTAAGTAGGTGTCACTAAGTCACTTGAAACTTGAAGGACAAAAATTGTGAAAGTGAATTTCAGTACAACTGAAATGGTTCCAACAGAAAGTAAGAAGTTGTAAAGGTCAGCACTTACAGCAGGACCCCGGGACTTGTCCACAAAGCCAATATCTGATAAGAGATCTAGAAACTGCATTCTCATATCATCCATCATCTGCAAAGTTACCGTAGATAAAAAGTTCTCCCAACAGAAGGCTCTTTCCTTCCCATTACGTTTTGCCTTCTTCCAGCCTTCAAAAGCTTTGAGAAGAGCAATGTGATCGCTGCAAACAAACCCAAAAAAAAATTAAAAAGAGGTAATGATTTTGTATTACAAAGGTAAGAAATTGAATTCTCTGCCATACTATCAGAAAAAGGTTATATGGCTAAATCGAGCAACCTAACCTGCACGAGTCACCGGCAAAGGACCTTTTTGCAGCATCAGCTTCCTCTTTTCTGGCTATGGGTAGGACAAAGGGATCGCGATGAGCAAGAGCAGCAGCGATTGTTAAGGCAGGATTAAGGCATTGAAAGATAGACCCCATTAGTAGCATCTTTTCAATGTTTGGTTCCAGTGGCAGAGTGCAAAGATGGCAACCTGTTACGCAATAAATGAAGGCAGATTGTATATAGCAACCCCAATCAGATTTCAGTGGTAAAAAGAAGTTTTAATCTAATTATTGAGTAATGCTAGGGACATCAACACTTATCCCAACTTTTGTACCAACTCGTGACTCGTCAATATTTCATTGGTAGATGCAACCTATTGATGCGGCAATATTTTAAACAGAAACCAATAAAAACATAACAACTCATAGGTTGGTACACGAGTTGGAATTAGAGTCAATATCCTTAGCATTTTTATAATAAAATACCAAGTGGAGTGAGCTCCTCCATATCATCTAAAGCTCCTATAGTTTTGAGAAGCTCAATAGCATTTTGAACAGCATGGGGATCTGGTGGTTGAAGTGCCTTTGCAAGAAGGGATCCAACACTTCCAAGCTGCAAACTTTTGATTTGCAGGCACAGCTCTTTTAGGGGTGTTCGGAGAATTTCAGGTAACTGGTATTGAAGCATTGCACCGTGCATTAATTTTGGATACAATTTATAACAAACTCCAGGTTACACACGGCCCGCACGCCCTCGTCTCTGAGATCATTTCAGAACATCAATAAAAACAAATGCTTATATTAAAAAGAAAATACGGATGATTAGTTCCTAGAAACATTCCATTGTATCCCAAGTCAATAGTACTAACAGCATAGCTGGTGTGCTGAAGCTTTTGATATCCACGATGGTAAAAGACAAGCAAGTTTGCTGAGAGCGTCATAGCTAGTCTCCTTTGCCTTTCCACAGTCTATGACATACACAACATCATGTATGGTGATGCTACTCTCAGCAATGTTCGTTGCCAGCACAATTTTTCTACAAGCACGGACGAGTAAAATTTAGCATTTATAAAGACAAGACTAACAAAAATTTTAAATTGTAACAATGTCAGCCTTATAAAAAAGGTTTCCAATCGACATAAAATTATTGAAAGTTGAAAGAGGGTGATTGAGTAATGTGGTTAAAAAAGAACAACAAGAAAGGAAGTTAGACCAGAAAACTATTGTGGTACTGTGTTTTGTCTAGCCAATCGCCAACTTACAATAAGTAAATTTACTCGGCAAGACAATCACTTATTCATAACCATCATACAAATGCATCATGGTACATGATAATATGAAACAAAATTTTCCTACCATCAATATCTATAAATTGATGAAACTATGCGGCAGTAACAATATGCTTGCCTTTTGCTAGGCAGTGGCCTATCAAAGATTTCACGTTGATTGATGGTAGGCATAGATCCATGCAAGGGAAGAACCATAAACTTGCTCGAATCTCCAAGGAATCTGTTTGCCTTAACTTTGTCAAGTAGCTTAGAAATGCCGTCCCAGCCTGTAAGGAATACGAGAATTGCACCAGGACCTTCATGGCAACGTATGTATTCAATTGTTGATTCGACCTACAAAAATAAAATTAGCAGTGATTTGTGCAGCAAGAGGAATAAATTTTTACACTTCATTACTCAAGTAAAGGCAATGAGAAGCATAAGAGAATCAACAGTACTTTTTCTCCTAATTATGAAGTACACTTTTTTCATTCAAAAACAACAGATAATTCATGCTGAGCTTAAAGCCAGAACTTTACCAGACCCAGATCAAGCTGTGAACCAGACCAAGCTTCAAGAGACTTTCTCGTTGATGTGCTATAAGATCCATAGTGAACATCGATATTAACTTCCTGCACAAATAAACCAATGCTCCATAAGTTCTTTTTTCTAATTATCATTGTTATTATATCGGGCGGCAGTGGTGGGTTATTTTTTTTCCTTTTGGGTGTTAGCATCATCCCCTTCCACATGACAGAACACATTTCCAGAAAACTCAAATAAGTTAAGCGACAAAAGTTGTCAAGTAAAATATCAGAGGCTTCCAGCCCTTACTAAATCCTCTTAGCATCAAGATATAATCAATCAATGATATCTTTGAAGAAATTACATCGAATTATAAATCACAAAAAATATAAACATTGCTCCATATCATGTTTAAAATCTCAGACCATTGATAAGAATATGTGAAAATCAAGATGAAAGGGAACAAAACCTCGAATAATTCAGCTGATGGATCTTTCTTGGAATCTTTTTCTCTACTTCTTCTCCTTGAATTTCCCTCAAAATTGTCAAACTCTGACTTGATACTATAGCGTGTTTTCTCCAAAATGTCTTCTAGAAACAATTCAGTCACAGGATAAGTAAATCCCCACCAATAGTTCATAAAAGAATAATGTAAAATTGAGTCTCTTCATTAAAAAACCTCAACAAGCTAAGATTAAGTATCTGCATGAAAATACCTCAACAAGCATTTGGTCAACAGATAAATAAAAAATGGTAGAATAATACCAGTATATGTATGGTAGGTGCATTTTTAAAGTATTTAGAAAACAACTCAGCATTGATTGTAGCGCTCATTAGAATAAGACGTAAATCTGGACGGCGGGGTAGGAGATCTCACAGAATTATCAGTAAAAAGTCCTCATTCATGCCTCATGGATTTCATCAACAAGCAAGTGGCTTACACCAGTTATCTCTGGATCCCGCATCTGTAGTCCAACATCAAGTACGATAAAATGAATGAATATAGCATCTAGAGCAGAAGAAAAAAAGGATAAAAAGTGTTGTAGGCTACTATGAGGCTGAACTTTTTATCAAAACAGTTAAACTTAAAAGTAGTGCTGAAAGAATGGTAGCCCTTGTGGTAATTGTTTAGCGTTTGCTTTCTCCCTTTTCTTTTTTAGCCACTACTTGACTGTCCGATGGTACATTTGACTTCTCCCCATTTGGTAAGTTTAATTTGCACGTTAAACAACATGTACACCAAGGTTCCTCTCCCCAACCCACCCACCCCCCACCCCAAGGAATCTAGACAATTTGCTACAGTGAAAATAACTTGAAGTCCCTAAGCATGATAAACAAATTGTAATGGTTGTTTGAAAGGCGTGATGCACTAAGCATCAGAAGGTGAGAAGACAGAAAACAGGAGTTGGAAGCAATCAACCAGAGTTTATATATTACCAATTGATGAAGTAATGCTCCAGTTGTGCAAAACAGGAGCTTTGTTTGAGAAGAACGCTTTGACTCTAAGCGAATCTGATAACCAACAGTTTCGCCAAGACTTTCTCCTCTTTCTGAGGATATGCGAGCTGAGACTGAAATGGCAGATATACGGCGCGGTTGAGTGCAAATTATGTTGCAATCAGCACCACACAAAGAGGAGATCTCCTCTTCTAGAATAAATTGGGGGGCGTTGTTTTACTTTTACCACAACCTGTCTCTCCTGAAACCACTAGCACTTGTATTGCAAACAAATCCAACAGGCATTAATAACCTAGTAACAGCAGATATTATAAAATCTTTTAACACTGGGATATAAATTAGATGAAGAACAATTTCTGACTTGGTACATAGAATGCAACTCACCTGGTTTTCTGCAACAGCTTTCAGAAACTCGGACTTCATTTTGAACACAGGAAGCTTCTCCCTGAATGACTGCATTGCCTTTAAACTACCAGTTTCCTGAAAAGAAGGTAACCAAAAATTTGGGAAAAATAACTAGCCATATTCAAAACAACAATAATATATGATCTGAATACTAACATGTAACGCTAAAATGATCATGTCGGATTATGTACCTTCATTTTGTCCTGCTTCTCCTTGAGGTCAAGACTAAGTTTTTCCTTGGTAGAATCATTTTCCAGTGCAGAGACAGGTTCTATTATATCTCCATCAGCCAACGATTGTTTCCCTCTTTGAGCAGATGCCTCCGAGGAACTATTAGCAGATACTCCTGCTCGTGATTGTGAGCTATCCAACAGATTGCCAACTCGCCTCTCAATTTCTGTGGTCATTCTAATCTGCAGAATGAAGAATTTCAACAATATTTGTTTAAATGTACTTAACAGCCAATTAAAAATGCTAAGCCTATGCCAGTCGAAGAAAAATACCTCTTTCTGTGTAGAACCATGACGTTCATCAAGATCCGCCCGGTAATCTGGCAATGGAACTTTGCTGACGACAAGAGTCTTGCCCTTATTATATGCATGGCTTTCTTTGCAGAAGCATAAAACAAAAATAATTTTTTTCAGATAAACATTGTCACTCATAGTATATAGCATTAACCATAACAGTCCAGACATTACCACCCATCAAAGGCCAAAACGTTCTTGCCAATGAGCATGTATTGATCAAACATCAAATAAAATTACCAAACAATTTTCATATTCAAATACAAACAAAAAGTAAAAGTTCTCAAATGCCATTCTTGAGCAATAAATAGTACAATTCTTCGTCAAGATGCGAACAAAGTTCAAAAACGAAAAGCACTTACAAGTGAAGGCCCAGTTGATAAGCCATGTCAGCTAGTGCTTCCTGATCTGCTCGACTAAAGTTGCGTTTGATTATCATCTCCTGATCTCCTCCTCTTTCCATCTGCTCTATCTTACCCCACCATTCATTTTCATCCATAGCTTCCATCTGTTTCATCAAAAATAAGAACTTAAATTCCAATTATAGCATAAGCCTAAAAGAGATGGCATTAAAATCTATTCACATTGACAATTTTGTGAAGCAATCAAACTATATTTCCTAAGATATTTCTATAAAGATTTGATTTACTTTCGTTACGATTCCTTTAACTTAAACAACTCTTTTTGCTCTCCAGGCACCAAAAAAGAACCTTTTTATAGTTCAATTGCTTTTCAATCGATTAATTTACTCTATCTTCGTAAACCAGATAATTCCATGAGGATTTCTATCAAAAACTTGACTATCATTTCTATTATTACACCCTTGGCTAAATTATTAAATTTCCAAGGGAAAAAAAGGATTTGACAAACCAGTAGAAAGAACAAAAACGCTATCTTCCCAAACCAAAAGCCTTAAAGAATCTTATACACAATTTTCTCACTCTTTTTGCTTCCAAACTTTCTCGGCAACCAAACAGTAATTAAGTAACAATAGCATTACCTCGGCAGCTTTCTGTCTCAGGCGCTCCACCCGCCACACCGGGTCCCACCACCGCTGTTCCCCCGCGTCCCCCTCCTCCTCTACAGCCGCCGCTGCCGCCGCGACCGGCGGAGTTCCCGCGGTCGCCTCGATAGTTGGGGCTGTACGACATGACCGAGAAGCTCGGGATCTGGCGATAAGGCTGTCGAAACGCAGATGAGAACAACGGCGCGAAGAGGAGATTGAGGTGCTTGGTAATGGTGGAAAATGATGGGGAGTCGCTCGTAGCGCGGAAGAAGCACAATGACATTTATAGCGCATGGAAAAAATGTGTCGAGAGAGGGAAAACGGTGGAATGGAGTTGTTGAAGCTTTTTCTTGTCTTTTATTGTTTTTCTATAGGCGATTTGGCACAAGTAATGAGTCTAAGAATGGCATGCTTTATATTATAGTTACTTATAAGTTTACAATTATTATAATTATGAAGCATTTTATACTATTTATAGTTATTATTAGCTATTAAAAATTTTATACTATTAATAATTAGAAGTGATGAGTTAAAACTGAAGTTTCAAAAACTTTATTAATTTGAGGACTTTATAAGTATGCCATAAATTTTATGCTTGGGTTGATTATTGCCATAAGAAAAAAAAATATTTATAAAAAATGTTACAGCCATGTCACACAATATATTTAAAATACAAAATATATTATAGCTTTATAGTTCATATCAATTAAGTTTTATGATTTTTTTGTTGAAATGCTTGTTAATCAAAAGAGTACAATTGTTTAACAAAATAATTTTGTTTAAACAGTATTATAGTGAATGCAAGATGTTTTGGGATGCTCCAATTTCTACGGCATCTTCCTTAAATATCTCTATTAATTTTTTTATTTCAGAGTATGATGCTTGTTTGGGCTTTAATGGTGCTATATTAAGGGCAATTCACATAAATGCCATTTTAGCTCAAGATTTTTTATTTACTTCCTAAAATGTAAAAAGTTCTTATACCACAAACTTAATATATCTCCCACGTGACATTTCATGTGTCCTTCTAGGTTTTTTTCATATTTCTTCAAGACAATTGTGTGTCTTTTCAAGATATTTTTCATATCCCTCTAGTACATGTTTTGTGTCCTCCTTCAATATTTTGTGTATCCCTACAAGCATGCATGTTATTTGTCCTAGTGGAGCACATGACATGTCACCAGAACATCTTTTTTCTCTTATCTTTCTCCCTTCCCTTTCTTTTTCTCTTTCTTATCAGAACGACTCATCTCTAGCTTTGATAACGTTGTCGATGGCCAAAAAAACAACAACAATAGCACCTGAAAACTGAAAAACAATAACAATGGTGCCTGTTGATGGAAGAACGCTAGAGCTCATTTGTGCGGGTGATGACAATGGCAACGGGGAAAAATTTCATCATTTACGCGATGTCATTGATACAGTTTGAGACGTTGTCAACCATATTGAAAGAAACTTCAATTCAAGCTTCTCCAACATCGATATCTTCTTCTCCGGTGCAGGCAAGGACAACAGTGACAGGGCAGATCTCGTCCCTTGATCCGAGCTTCTCTGGCATTAATGTCTTCTTCTTCAAAGCGAGCAAGGACAACAACGATGGGGTCGGATCCTGTCCTACAACAACGTCATCAGTTCGACATGAGACACTATCGACCAGCTCGAAAGAGAGAGAAACATAGAAGAGACACCAGATCTCGACGTTTGTCCTCGAGCTTACAATGCTCATTGTTTAAGGAGGAGAAGCTCTGGCTCTGCATGATGTTCAATGAGTGATCAAAGTTTGAGGCTATAGAGTCTCGCTATATTTTTAGGAGAGAGAGGGAAAGTGAGAAATAGGCAGAGAGGGTGAGTGAGAGAAAAGAAAAGGGGCAAGAATAAAAAATAAAGAGAGGGACAAAAAGGAACGGAAAACAATGGCATAAGAAAAAGTAACATATGTTTTTTTTCAATTTTTTTTGTGGCATAGAAAACAGATCGGAAAAAGGTAGCATAAGGGGCAATTTTCTCCAATGTATTAATTCAACGGCACGGGTTAGTAATAGAAAAGAAAAATTCTTTGTTTTCACCATGGTTGAAACTCCAATATTCATAAAACTTTATGTCTCGATTTAGCTTATAGTGCCTTTTTAGATTAGAATCTATTATTTTGTAAAGAGCAGGATTTTAAGCACATAAGATTAAATAAGAGTACATAAAAAAACGAGAAAACGAGGAAAATAACATATTTAGATGTAGAAATAAAAATTAATAATCAGACTAATTACAAAAATTCTCCCTCAACTCCAACCCTTGTAACATTATGCCTCCAAACTTCAAAACATAATACTCGTTGCCCCTATCAATGAAATAGTAACATAAAACTCCTCGAATTACAATTTTCAACATAAATAACACAATATCATATAAATAATAAGGACTGTTGAATAATTTAGTGAACAATTAGACTATTTGCGAGCAAATTGCTCGGTTAGTCCTCGAACTATTTAAAAAGTTACTCATTGGTCTTTATTTTTTTAGCTCAAATGACCTCGAATTAAAAAAAAAAAAAAAAGCAAATGGCTTACGTTGTCTATTTTCTCCCTTTACCATATCACGTGATTCTCACATATGACATTTATTAGGCATATTTTAGTATAATACCAATTTTAATTACAATTTTAATAAAAATATAAACTAGAAAAAATTAAAAATTGTTAAACAAAAACAAAAAGCAAGAGTCTGCAACTAGTGCTTCGCCTTAGTGACACTTCTCTCCGGTGAAGCCCCCTGGCGATCACCCCTCCGCGTCTCTCTCCCATTACCATCTCTACTCTTTTTTCTTCTTCTTCTTCTTCTTCTTCTTCTTCTTCTTCTTGTCTCAGAACCCGCAACCACTACGCCTCCCAACCTGCCGGTGCCTCCTCCATCAGATCCTCCTCCTTCATGCAACCTTCACCAGCGCCTCACTACCCCGATCAGTCTCTCTATCAGATCCACCTCCATCTTTTTTATTTTTCTTATTCTTCCTCTCAGACCAATAGCTGCCACTGCTTGACTTCACACTGTTGGAACCAACTTCCTGGCCCACTTCAAGCCGCCAATCCATCAGATCTCCTCTGCCCTTTTTTCCCTTTTTCTTTTAGTGAATCTCATATTTGGCTTTTTATATATCTTGATATTTTGATTAGTTCTCAATTTGGAGAATGGTTAAGTTGTAGAAGAGAATGAGGGTTTGGGTGTGACGGAAAATAAGGTTCTGAGGCATCTCGAGGTTAGGGAAGATGCCATTTTCTTCGTCTTCTCTGATTTGTTCGAAGTCGCAAGCTTGTTCGACAACTGCAAAGTATAAACTCTTGCCTCTGCATGCCATGTTGACCAACTGTGATTTTCCTCTGTCGTGATCCCAAGTTAATGTTAGTGAGGGGCCCTAGGTCAATTATGTAATTACCACATTTTGACATCATGATGTTTGCATTTTATTAATAAAGAGTCATTTTCATTATTGTTTTGATTCTAATTCCATAAATAGTTAATTCTGCCTAAGGTCATCAAGTATGTGACTTGATAGTAAAACTCTTAAGTGAAAATTGAATTCTATTCTAAATTATCCCTAGTCGGTCATTATTATTGAGATAATAATGAATAAAGACTAGTATAAAGTTTGACTAATGATTATGTTTTACTAATCATATGTATGAGATACTAAGTCAACTCATAGATACATATTTGAGAAATAGTATATTAGATTGACCCGCTATGAGAATACTGCATGGATAATTGTCATAAGTGATTCTCATTACAATCGTATTATCCTAGTCCTCTGACCTGAAATCACCATTGTTTCTTACATGACAAGTTCTATATTTTGATACATTCTAATATTATCTTTAACAAGATGATGGAATGGTTTGTTGTTGGATAAAGAGTGAATCATGTCAAGAATGTGAGTGATTAAGAAGGAATTTGTCCCTCATTTATTACGAGAAAGATACCTATGGGCCCCTCGATAAGTTATACTGAAGAAAAATGTATGGCCATACTAGAATGAATTGATAAGGGTTATCAATATCAATCTACTTAAGATTGAGAAATAATATGATTGAATAGTATAATGATGACATAAACTATGCCTTATGTTCAATCAGGGTATCTAGTGACAAAAGGACTTTAATACTTATTGTATATTACATTATGTCGGATTATTGACTTTCGCATAACTTAGGTAATCATAATGTCTTACTAGAGGCCGCTTATGATTTGTGGGCCAAAAACAAAATTTCAAGCCCACTACCAATGTTTTGTGAACCTATAGGGTCGCACACTTAGAACATACCAAAAACGAATTATGGGTTTACTGTGTCTAGGTTCAATGAACCTGATAATGTTCAGATTCGATGTACTAGATATATCTAGGTTCATTAAATATGACATTGCATAGATTCTATGAATCATATTTGAATTACAATTTACCCTAGTTAAAATCTGACTCTTTCTCGAAGTCAATATATAGATATATATCTGTTTTAAGGTTTCTGGCCGAATTAGATGGGAAAAGGCATTCTCTTATTCTAAAAGGCAAAAACATTAAAAATTCTAAAATTAGAGAAAGTCATTTAATGCAAGGAGATGGTGCTAGCACACTAATTTGGTTTTTGAGAGAGTCTGTTCGTGTGGATACCTGCAGAGGGCGTTGCTCTAAGTAACAACATCTGAATCCAATCCCGAATACGAAAAGCTCGAGTTAGGGTGTCACCGGAGTGAACATGCTCTCTTTCTTTAAACATTCTTGCCCCTTTTATCATTCTGGTAAGATTCTATGACTTCTTTATCAATCTAATCGAATTGCATAGATCCTATAAGGGTTTTGTGGGAATTAATTTTGATTTTTCGCTGCTTATTTGAATCACAAAATCCAACAATTAACTCACTCAATTTCAACTGTAACATTACCTTTTCTTTCATTTCTTGTCTCTGTTGATTAATAAAAGTCTTTGCATTTTCAATTTTGTGAATTAGGGCTTTAATATGTAAGGGAAGGGCCAATTTGGCTGTGGGTTTAAAGTTTCATGTTTTGCAATTTGGTTGTAGACTTGAATCAGTAGAACTTTTGTCTAAGTTTGGTGAGGGATTTGGATTTGGCTGGTCGGAATTGAAAAAGATGAGGTTTTTTTATTTGTCTTTTGTTTTTGTTTTGTTTTTGTTTTTTGTTTAAATAGTAGTTGATTTAATTAGGGGTATTTGGGTCTTTTTGATATAAATGATGGTCACATGATCAGAACGTGACTGATATAAGTGAGAAAATAGACCGTCATTAGTTAAGCTAGTCCTTTTACACTTTTTTTGAGTTTGAGATTTGTGTAACTTTTTAAATAGTTTGGCGACCAACCGAATAATTTACCCTACTGTTAGCTTATCCAAATGCAATTACATGAAAGTGAAAGAAAATATTTTTAAAAAAATTAAGGTTTTTTAGTTCATTTTTTAAATAAAAAATTATTAAATTATATCAACTTTTTATATTTAAATTAGTTTTAAACATGATAGAGTTACCAAAATATTCATATATTATATATTAAATCTCAATTATGTACCAATTTTTATCAAAAATTCTAACAAAAGGAGTCTTTTTTTTATATTTCATATATTGAGTCAAATAGATGTTGTGTTTTAAAGTTTAGGGCATAATATTACAGGGGTTATAGTTGAAGGGGAATTTTTATAATTAATCCTTAATAATTTAATAACATGGAAATAAAAGGATAAAAGTTAATGACACTTACACACCAAAAAATTTTGAAATTTCCTAAATACTTCCCTCCGAAACCTACTTGTTAATCATGGTTGTCGGCCACCACACTCGCGAAGCTCAAAAATTCTGGTTGATGTGAACAACATTCACAGGTTTCCTCATGAATGCTACTATCAAAGATCAATCTCCAATTAGAAAAACCCAGACCCTTCCCCTTGAAGAACCACACACTTGTGTCTCCACCTCCAAAACTTCGATGACCAATGGCGCGTATCTCTCCTTTTTCCATCATGCTCTATCTCTCTTTGATGGTTGAATTGTGAGGCCAGTTGTTGATCAATCAACACCGTAGCAGACGTAGAATACACCAACAAAATCGTACACAACAGAGCTTTGTTTCCTCCCCAAGACATGGATTAATTGCCTGTTATGTGTCATTCTTTGTTCGTGCCATGTCAATTTACAAATTAAGCTTGTTGTGTCCGTGTTCGATTTCTAGTTCCTTTTGATGTTTGGAAAAATCCTAGTAATTAATAAGTATATTTAATTAAGGATGTTTGCATAACTACATCATTAGACTTGTAAGAAGCATAAGGTTATAGCTTATGAACTTAAATTTAGTATAATTATTAAGCATTTGATAGGTTATACTAATAGAATCCACGAATTAAAAGACCCAAATAATATATTTAGATTCATAAAATTCTACGATTCTATGATTAGAGTGAATTCGTGTAGTGCCAAAAAATCTTAGAATTAAATAATGTGATTTACAAATTTATAACAAGAATTTTTCTATAAAAATATCATGTGTAATTTATGACTGAAGGATTTTTGAAATTAATACAAATATTTAAAAATTCTATAGATAATATTAAAGTAAAATTTATTAACTTTTATGATCAAATAATTTGCTTGATAATTTCCAACGTAATTTAAAGTAGAAAGATTTTAATCTGTAAATAATTTGAGAATTAAAATTGTGAATTTTCGGGTGTAGTATAGTGTTAGGAGCATACGGAGAAACACTCTAACATATAAAAAATTTTTAATTGCCCATTAGCTGAAAATTGGAGTTACACGATTAGCATTTTCAATGAAAAATACTAGGGCCGGCAATACGGGTTGCGACACGACGACACGACACGAATCCGACACGATTTTTCGCGGGTTAGTGTCGAAAAATTTGACTGCGGGTCATCTTAGTGTCGACCCG
Organism: Artocarpus hirsutus; assembly: GCA_946598075.1. NCBI lineage: Eukaryota > Viridiplantae > Streptophyta > Magnoliopsida > Rosales > Moraceae > Artocarpus > Artocarpus hirsutus. The sequence goes on along the minus strand of CAMOHE010051875.1, from coordinate 111,827 downwards.
AAACTGACCCGTCAAAAAACGGGTCGGGTTCGGGTCAACCCGTCTGACACGAAAATGATCCGTTTCTGACCCGTATTTAATTAATTAAATTTTAAAAAATTAATATTATTTCATATATATAATATAAGCCCTTAAAAGATCAAACCATGTTTCTCTTATCACTTATCTTCTTATTGAAGTGGTATAAAACTCTTCTAATTTTATTTTTTTAATATTATATATATTAATGTAGGCGGGTCACAGCCGGGTTACGGGTCAAAATCGGGTTACGGGTCAAAAACGGGTCGCGGGTCGTATTTTTTGACACTGTACATAAGAAAACGGGTTGACACGGGTCGGGTTAGTGTCAACCCGTATCAAAACGGGTCGGGTTCGGGTTGAGAAATCTCAACCCGTTCGTGTCACGGGTCGGGTTAGTGTCGACCTATTTTTGTAAAAATTAACTCCAACCCGACACGAACCCAACCCGCCAACCCGTTTTGCCACTCCTAAAAAATACTATTCGAGTTCGGGTATTGACACTGTCAAAGATATGTCAATACAAAGATAGAGCAAAAAATATCAACATTATATTTATACAATCTAGAAATACTATTAAGATCAAAAACAATTTTTATTTTATTTCTCAATTAGGAATTAATATCGGTATTGATTCACATCGTTATTAGTTTTAGATTATGTTGAGCAAACTCGATGGAACCAAAAAACTTCCTTTAACTAACTGGTTACCTCAACTAAACAAGAAAAAACATGGTTCCTTGAATTAAGTGAATATTGTGGGTAATGTGCCATGGTAAACAAACAAGAATTGACAATGCATAGTAAAAGTTATAGTATAAAGTATGGTTCAAAAAAATGAGCATTTAAGAGGATATTTCCCCATAGTAAAAGTATGATTCATTAGTGTTGGCCAATATTAAGGGAAAGGAACCAAGATTTTGCCTTGTTTAAGTGTCCATAGAACCCTTTAATTATGGGTAAACAGTTAAGTAGAAATTTAACCAAGTTTAGACTTTTGTCTGTAAATAGGTCCCATCAAGACAATAGCTCATTTTTCCTTTTTCTCACCCATCTTCTTTTCATTTTTTCAAGAAGTAAAACTTCCCTCCCTTGTTTCTCTAAGAAAAAATCCGTGGCCTCCTCTTTTTCTCTCAAGATTTTCTTTCTCACCTACTAGAAAATACTAGCCAAAAATCCAAACTAAGGAAGAGCTTCGGTGAAGTTTCCTCAAAGATAGATCTTCAAAGATATACACTATAGCCTTTTCTCTTTTTAAGATTAAGAATAGTTATGGTTTTTTTTTAGTGGTGTTGGTAGGTATTAAAGTTTTATTTATATCACTCTTGTAAGTTTGTATGAATGTAGTTTTAGTTTATGCATGGTGGGTTGAAAAAGTTTAGATCTAAGTTATAGTTATAGCTTTGTGTTTAGAAATATTTTCTACTCACTTTAAGATTAAAAATAGTTACTTTAAAGGTTTGTTTTAAGGCATTCTCAAACCTGGAACTTTTAAACTCAAAGTAACATGCATGATTTTACGTAAGATATTAAAAACTAGAATCTCAATTCAAAAATATTGTTTCTAGTGTTTTTCTACAAGCTATCCCAGTTACTGTTGCAGAAGGTGTCGCAACACATTTATACGACACCTAAAGTATGGATTTCAAAACTACCAAGTTTTCAATTTCAGAAGTTGAAATACACATTTTATTGTCTTCCAATACTGACATAGGAAGTGTGGAACAATTTGTGGTCATTAAATGACTATTTTTTTTAGGTGTCATAGAAGACGTTGCAACACAATTATACAATACTTGTAGTATAGATTTCATTTTTATTCCGTTTTTAATTTAAAAGTTTGAAACTGCTTAGTTCACTGTTCCTTTGATAATAATCGTAGACCAAATCATTGGTTGTTTCAATACTATTTCATTTAGTGTTTTATGCAATGTTTCAACATCGGTTACAAAACTCATAGTATGGATTTCGTTTTTGCTTGATTTTCAATTCTAAAAGTTAAAATGTTTGATTTGTCATATGAAAAAGTCGTTTTAACAATTTCAGTGCAGTATAAGAGTGATTTCGAAATTGTTTACGCTAGGTGTTTCACGAGATGTTGCAACATTTCATTGGGTGTTGCAACTTTGGTTGTAACACCAATAGTACAGTTTACGTTTATAGGTAAAGCAACTCTCAAAAAGTCCGAATTACGATTTTTATAAAACATAAACGTTTTAAGTTTCGATAAGATGAAGAATTTTTGTGAAGAAAGCTTTTAAAAATTCTACCTCTAAACATGACCTTTAAACATATTTATAAAAATAGTTTTGTCAATAAAATTTATAAATTCACTATAAATGGTGATGTTAAAGACAGAAAATAAATTTTTGAAAAACAAGATGTTTTAGTCCTTGTCAGAATGAGGAACTTCCACAAATTAAATTTTTATTGAAACTTTCTTTGATATGTGGTTTACAAAGACTTTAGAACTAACATAAAAAATACTATTTCGAAACTAATTTCAAAACAAAACACCTGTTTAGTGGTAGAATTACTATTTCTAATCAACAAAAGAATTATAACACTCTAAAAGTTACAAAGGTCTACAATTCACAGCTTTATAAAATTTGAACTCCAATTTAATATAAAGTTTTCAATGTAACTTTACACATAAAGTTTTCAATGGATTTCAAAAAGACGGAAAACCATAGAAGCTCAAGTCATTGACTGCTACATTATGATGACAATTTTGGGTCCAACGCTCGTATACGTTTAGGAGCCAATTCTCAAATCCAAATTTTCGATAGTTAGTGCTCGAATATCAAAGAAAATTTTAGTTTCAAGGGACCATATAGGGTTTAATAAATTAAATAGTAACCAGACATAGGCTTATGGGCCTAATAATACTATTTATATTCAAATGGATCTTTAGTTTAACAGCAAGCCTTAACATAAGTAATATGGAAGATTAGTATGTCAAGTTATAAGAAGAACAAAATTAATTAATTATCAAATTGATTAATCAACATTAGTATGATTTAATTAAATACAATTAAGGAAAATAAATTAGATGAGGATTACAAGTTAAGAGGATTTAAATTTAATTAATCCTTTAAACTTTTAAATTTAATTAATCCTTTAAACTACCCAAATAGCCAGTTACTTGACAAAGGGAGCTTTTAAGAAAAGATTTTTCTTTTTATTCAATATGCTAGAATAATTAGGTAGGAATTTAGAGAAGAGAAGGGAACTAAACAAGCTAGGCAGAAAATTGCAACTCAATAATTCATTCTTTTACTACTTTAAAATGAAATTGATCTATTTGTCGATTCTTTTAAAAAAAAAATGAAGTTTGACATGGGATATGTTCTTAAAAGATTGTGAAATTTCAAACCAATTGAAATGTCTTAGAAATTTTTGATGTCTTTTTTGCTATCTATTCTTTAAAAAAAATCCTAAATATCGGCCAAGTACATGTGCATCGTTTGTCAATTTATTCACATGATCTGGTATCAGTTTTACGTAATATTGGCATTATAGCCTGATTTCCCATTTATTTTGGTTAAGATTTTGCTTCAATTTGTGTCACATTTTTTTAAGAATCTCTTAAAAATTTTTGTAGATTAGTTATTAGAATTAAATAATCTTGCATTATTAAAAAAAAAACAAAAATAGTATATAGTTAGGACAAATTGCTTATCATTGCAAGCTGATGATTTGACTTACTAATTATGATTAAAAAATTATAACAAATATTACCAAACTTCCCTAAAACATCGGAATTGTAAGTACTAACTTGTCTTCATGACTTTCATCAAATTTATCAATTTAACCTTCAAAGGGTCTAGTTTTAGCGCCCGTTTGTATGGTGAATTCTACTTGCAACTTGGTGGGACTCATCTCCAAGAGTAGTGTGGGTCCTTTTTTACCACTGAATTCATAAGTGGCATATTCGTAAATAAACCTTAATGACATATTCAAAAATAGAAAACCAAATGCTACTATTTAACTAAATCCATGCGGAGGTGACATCACAAGTCTTCGTCTCCAAACTGCCCATTCTCTCTGGTCTCTACAAGACCTCGCCCCTTTCATCTTTCTCTCTCTTTCTTCAACTTTTTGTCTCTTCTGACCTCTCTCCTGCCAACTGTTCTTCTCGAAACATCGACAAAAAAGAAGCTACTAAAATGTCGTCGCTTTTTAAATCAGTTTTCAAGTGTTGTACGTTTCCTTGGAACAACAATGACGATGACGGTGATGTGAGTTCCAACATTGCGGACCCCATGATTTGGGAAAGAAGCCTTTGGAACTGTTCGAGTGGCCAATTTTCTATGGCAATGGTGTAGGTCGATGAAGTTAACAAAGAACAATGCAACGTGGAGTCCGATCTCGGCGACACGTTCATCGGCATATACAACGACCAACGAGGCTGTAGATACTCCAATTTCTATTGCAACCACTTATTTCCTGAAGTCATTTTTTATTTCTTGATTTAATTGTTTTATTTGATTATTGTGATAGAGTTACTAATTTTTGGGTTTTTTACATTCTTATATCTTGTATTTTAAATTTATTTATAAAATACACATTTAATTTTTGATTTCATTAAATATATATCTTCAAATTAAATTTAATAGATAAATATCTACCTTTTTTTGGTCAATGATTAATTTTGATTAAAAACTATGCATATACCTTAAAAAGAAAGTTAATACTTAATAAATCACATTTTAAAAAGACTAAGAGAAAACACAAAAAAAAAAAAAAAAAAGAAACTTAAAAATTAAAAAAACCCTCCTTTTTCCCTTTGTAGTTGCCTTCCTCAAGGCATTGCCGAGGCTGGTTCATTGGTCATAAACAGTCATACGTTGAGGTAAGTGCGAGATCGGAGTGGTTGTTGCAAGCGTGGCTGTGGTGATTCTTGACCGGAGTTGTTGTCATGCAGTTGAAAGATTTTGGGAAGACTTCGCACCTATAGAACCGATACGGCAGAATGGCTCACCGTCCCATCACAAGATCTGGGGGAAGGCTTCACCGTCAAGTGATGAAGATCTCAAGGGGTTGACTGCTGTATCTTGCTCTACATCTTGTCATTGCTTATATTTTTGCAGGTTTCTTATGGCAATATCCAATGAGGAGAGAGTTTGAATATGGTTGGTCAATTAATTAGAGATATTGAGGTCATGAAAGAATAAAAGATATCGTAAACTTTACATTCATATGATTTGGGAATTTAGAACTGTTGCTTATCTTTGTTGCTTGGATCCATCCCCAACTGGAGTGCACAGTGGGTAATATGAGTGATGTCGTGGAAGAGCTTAAGGAGCTCTATGAACAAATTTGTTTAGATAATTAGGATGAGGGAAAATGATTTTTTATCGATGATCTGATGTGAATAAAAGACACATTGTTTTTTTAGTTTTTTTTTTTACTTTTACATTTTTAATAATTTGATGAAAACAAAATACTTTTTGAATAAACCCAAAATATACCCAACATATAAAAAGGTAAATAACTGTTTTTGTACACTTCTTCCATTTGATCGTATAATTGTAATAAATCTTTGTGAAAAGTTGTGCTATTGGCTGTTTGTTGATTGGGTTTTTTTTTTTTTTTTAGGTTTCTTATTTGATTGCTCTGTGTTTCTTGCTCACCATTACAATTATCTTTGTGAAAGATTATGCTATTGGCTGTTTATTGTTTTTTCTTTTATTGGCCCTTGTTTTTTGAGGTCCTTATTTGCTTGTTTTGTGTTTCTTGCTCACCATTGGTATCTGTTTGTCATAATTTATAGTGTATTGTAATGAATCTTCGTGAAAAGTCGTGCTATTTTGGGGATTTATTGTTATTTCTTTCATTGTAGTTTGTTTTTAGGGTTCTTATTCGATTGTCTAGGGTTTCTTGTTTTTTTTTTTTCGGTTTTATTTTCTTCAATAGATGGCATTTTTGTGTTCTAATTTCTTTTTCTTTTTTTAGGAGTTTGTATTCTAATTACAATTATTGTTGGAGAAATCCCACCCAATTAATCAATATATGCCACATGTCGCCTAAGACACATTGGTGCATAGAGGGTCGTGGAGCACTCACCCTCGCGGTATTGCCACGCCTCACTCGGAGTGGACATAGGATGAATCCCATTCGAAATGTCATGTTGACATCAGGACAGGTACGCGCCCTCACTTACAAAGTAGAACACCATCCATCTCAAGGCAAAGGGATCGTAACCATCGAATGCCTGAATTCATTAGTCCTCAGGACCAAAATAAAGATAGGTATGGTGTACAGTGATCGCTACAGTGTCGTGCACATTTATACAATGTATTGCTCCTGCCAACGCTACCCCTACAACCACGATCCCCACAGCCAGACGCGTAGATGTACATGATAGTAAATGTTGGAGACGACCACTTGTTGCCAAAAGAACCGACCTCACACCTCCTAGGCACAACCCCAACAGATTCCCATAGATAGTTTCATGCCTTAGGCTCTCCCACTAGAGGGGACTTTATGTGACATCCGAAATTTTTAGTACATTATATATGTAATAATTAAAGGTTATGTTAAATAATTTACGTATAAATTCTGTGAGCAAAACTTTATGCCCAAAAATTTGTTAAGGACTCAAGAAGCAAATTTATTATCACAAGGATTATTATTTAAATCTAATTTTTGTGATAAATTTAATAAGAATAAATATGAGATTTTTAATATTAAATATCATGCCATAGTCCTAAGCAAAGTATTAATTACATGACAATATGAGCTAATTAATGACTAAGAAGAAAATAAACTAGAAAGCTTAATTATTGCAGAATGTGTTACATTCAAATTAAGCTAGACATTGGGATATTATATGATATTAAATTTTTTAAAATCTAAGTTTCTTTTTTTCTTAGCATTTTTTAAAAATTATTTTTCATTTTTATAAGTTTAATTGCTAGTACATATTACAAAAATAAATACAATCTAAGGTTCCAAGTAGGAAATTGTAAATTTAAATATTTTTCTACAAATTCAGCTTGGAACCTGTAAAGTTCTAAATACATAACTTGACAAATTTAAATTCTATTCTTTAAATTACCAAGTTTTAAAGTCTTCTATATTTGGAACTTGCAAGGTTCCAATTAGGAACTTACTAGTTTCTAATATTATATCCCATCAAAGTAAACTTTTTTTTTTTTTTTCAAATCTGTAAGGTTTCAAGTTGGATTCCAGATATAGAACCTATCAAATAAAAACTATTACATTCAAATTCTAATTCCAAATTCATAACATATCAACTAATCTGTGAAATTTTTATAACAAGTTTAACAAATAGAAGCTATTTTAATGTAACTTAAAGTACTCTACGATTATGCAACAATTAGACCTAGTTGTTGCTCAAAAGTATAATGAATTTGCAAGTTTTTTTTGTTTTGTCCTATTCTTCTACACCTGCTCCATTTTGTTTTTATACTTTTCCCCTCTCCTGCAGATGGAATTCTTTTAGACCTTGGTTTTCCCGATAGAAGTTTTGTCAATGTGGCAGTACTTTGATTTGCTTTGTCTCTTCTGGTATTATCCATATTGATGGTTTCCCAAGTGGGCGAACCGTAGCTTGATAAGTCTTTAGAAGGGCCTTCTTTGTATAGTAGTAGGAACAGTATCTGTAGATCCTCATGTGCATCATTTTGCTAGCTGCCAAGGCGTGTATGCATGGTAGCTTGTCATGGTCAAATTGACGACAAGTACACGTCATTTCTTTCAAGTTCACCACCCATTTTTTGTTATTTGGGTCATAAACTTGGAGTATGTCAGTGTTTGCTATCTTGGCCTATAAAAAAGTTATTACATTAGTAAATTAGAAGAACAGTAATGTGTCATAACAATCATTTTCTTTGGAACTAACCGGACAGATTCCAAATACAGAGCCTGGCAAATTTTAAGTCTTTTCTTTGTAACCTTGTAGGTTTCAAGTTGGAACTTGCTATATTCCAATAATATAACCTGTTAAATAACAACTTTAACATTTTAAATTTCAAACTGTTTATTCCACACAAGCACATAATTTTTCATTTCATTTTAAAATTCAAGTTGTGAATTTCATATCAAGTATTTAGATATATTAATAAGGCATATTTACCGTTAGTGTTAGGAGGTTTGAAACCATTCCCACAACTTCTTCTCCATTTTCTCTGCTAGCTTAGTGAATGTTCCTAGTGCCTTTAATCTGTTTTTGTAAAACTAATCTTGCATGACGGATCTTAACCACTCTAGCAACGTAGCCACTGATATGTCTCTAGCCACCCTGTCTTTGTTGTTCATTGGTTCTGCCATATTTGATGTCATGACCCCATCTCTTGAAGTCAAAGAGTATGCTCTTGCCCATTTCTCGAGGCCTACTTGCTCTAAGCGTGGATGGATTTGCTTGCTTACGCTATCTATCTAACTCATGTGAAATTCAAATGCTTTTTTGTCATATGCCATCCATACTCCTTTAACGTTTTGTGCTATTATTTTAGAAACTTTGGGGTATTATGTCTTGATGTTTTGACCCAGATAGCAGTAGTAATATTCGAGGTTCGCTTTCATATGGAATTTAGCTGCCATTTTGTGTATGCTACGGTGCCTATTCGATATAATCCTTATTTCTTTTCTCTTGGGATATGATCGGATTAACATGCTAAAGAAGTAGTCCCATGAGTGGTCATCTTCGGCATCCCCAATCCCGAGTGCCAACAGGAAAACTTGGTTATAGGCCATGATCAATATTCCACTATAACTGCAATTTAGGAACGTCTCATCAACCACAATAACCGGCCTACAGTGTGCCCATCCTTGTATCGATGCCCTTATTGCCATGAACATGTATATGAATCTATTTTCATCGTTTTAAACAATGTTGGTCACAGATCCTGGATTTGTCTTCTCCAACATATGCAAAAATCCTAAGATTTTGGAAAATGATTCATCTGGGATGCCTCTTATAATATCTAATGCAATCTCTCTAGCTCTCCAAATTTTTTAGTAGCTCACATCAATACTTGTTTTGGAACATTTTAAATTTAGTTATTGAAATTGATAAAATAATTTAACATTTATACATTTGGAATGTGATACTCATGATTTGATTTAAGATGAATTGGTATCTATAATGTTATGATTTATGGAATCTTCTAGGTTATGTTTTTTTGGAACCTGGCAGGTTATTTTTTGGAATCTCAAAAGACTCCTTGTTCTTAAACCTAAAAGAGTCCTAAACAAGTAGTGGCTTTTACGTTAGAATTTGTCAGGTTTCAACTTGAAACCTAACGGATTCCTAAAAATCAATTGTGTAGCAGTTTTGGAATCTGCCAGGTTCAAACTTAGAACCTAACAGGTTCAAAAAACATATGAGCCAAAAAATAGACTGATTTCATCAAGGAACCTGGTTTTAAATCAAATCACAATCACACTACATTTTTGTGTAAGTGATAGAACTTTTCAAATTTCAAGTTATGTTAAAAACAAAGAAGGAAGGAAGTATTTACAGTAATCATCCTTTATGTCACGGATGATGCTATTGGGTGTGTATATAGTTTTTCCTAGATTTTTGTATTTTGTTTTGATGCAGTCATTCATGACTTGGGTACTAGCTTATCTGTGGTCTGATTGTAGGAGATTTAGAGAACAAGTGCGTATATTGTTTTAATCCGTCATGTGAAACGTCTTGGTCTCGTTATTTTTTTAATCTCTAATCCACCATTTGCAATTGTCATCCAGAAAGTCCATTGTTATTCTTGATTTGTCTGATTTTTTGACTTTGTATTGGAACTTTTCCCTCAACGTATTCAATGCAAAACATCTCTTCAAAATCTCCTTGTTTTTAGAGAGTTGGTTGACATAAAAGCCATCACACTTTGTTTCGTCTATTACAGGGACAATGTCTATTGTTTCTTCTATAATTTGCTTCATCTTTTTTTCTTCCTTTTAGGGGTAAGCTTGTTGGCAACTTCTACATTTGTAGATTGTTCCCCATCATATTCCCATGTGGCTCCACTAATCTCTATTTATCTCACCTTGTGGTATGACTTCTAACTCCATCTTTTCCATCATATCCGCCGTTTTGTTTGTTGGTGAAACTTGGTTGCTGCCCTCATTTGAAGAGATGAGTGGTGTTGATTCCACAGTAACACGTAAGGGGAAGCCAAATAAAATTGCACATCTGTCATTTTTCATTGGAATTCTTGGCCATTTTTCAATCATTTGGTAGTCCACCTTGATTTCCTCACCCCCGGTATCAAAGCTTAGATGACTATCAAAAAATTTGTTGTATCTAGTCTGTATGAGAACTAGTATTCTGGTTGTTTTGTAGTTGACATAGATGTTTCTTTTGTTCCATATTCTATCATAATTGATGAAAATGTTTAGCTTTTCCACCTATTTAAATTTACAAAGCAAGAAAAAAAGGAATTACATTCAATGCAAATAATTTAAAATGGTAATATGACATATTCCAAACAGGAAGCTATCAAATTTATATATGTTTTTAACTTGACAATTTAAAGTTACTAAGCCACAAAAAAAAATGACTGATTTCTTTAGAATCTTGTAGGTTCCAATACTAAATCACACACATATAATATCTTTAATTTGGAACCTTGAAGATTTTATAAGTAAGTTACGCATATATGACTGATTGCAAGGTTTCATAAGTAAATTACACATATATGACTGATTTTACTTTATAATTTTCCAAGTTCCACAATTGAATTACACAAAAATAACTGATTCACTTTGGAACTTTGTAGGTTCCAATTTTAAAAACACATATATAATTGTTTTTTCTTTGGAACCATGCAGGTTCCACATAGAAATTGTACACACAAATCTAATTTCTCTTTGGAATCTGGTTCCATAGTTTTTTATGCATTTCATTAATTATCTGTATTTGGTTTCGATGAACAATTTGTGCAAAATTTCATTTGCTAAAATCTATAATTGGAACCTATTTTTTAAATTTTGAAAAAAAAAATTTCATATCGATTCAAGCGTGATTAGATCGAAACCTGTTGCCATCGATGTCGCTGGTGAGATTGGAAAAGCTGTAGAGATCAAATCGTTGGAGATTGGTGGAAATTGTGGAGATCGAAAGTGAGCTCGATTAGATCGGTACTCATCGACGTGGAATCCGCAGTGCGGATTTGGTTGTCGTAGTTGTCGACGCTGCAATCGTTGAAGTTGGTGTCACCATTGACGTCGCAGACTAGATCTGGATTTGGTTGCCGAGGTTGGATTGTGAGCTCTGGATCATGTTTTGGAGTTTGAATTGTGAGTTGTGGGAAATAAACGAGCTAGGAAAGAAACCAGCTTCAAAGAAATGAGCATTTACTGAAGAGCATTTTTGTCTTTCAATAAATCAGTAATTTCCAATAAAAGAGTAATTTTAACAAGTTATATGCCGGAGGGCAGTGTTGACACGTCGGAGCATTTGCATTTAGGGCTGGTGGAATTATGTTTATTGGATTAAAATATAATTTTAATTTATAAAATTTTTATAAATATTTCATAATAATATTATTAAAATTATTTATATGTAATTATATAATATAATATATAATATTATTAAGATAATTACTATATCATTAAAAATATTTTAAAGATATTTTAAATATTGTGTTAAATTTTAATTTTATAACAATAATTTAGACACGTATTGTAATTTTTTCTTGGGTATTTATTGTTTTTTTTCTCGAAAAAATTACAATATGTATCTAAATTATTGTTGTGAAATTAAAATCTAACACAGTATTTAAAATATTTTAAAAATGTCTTTAATAATATAGTAATTATCCTAATGATATTACATATTATACTATATAATTATATATAAATAATTTTAATGATATTATTAAATATTTATAGAATTTTTATAAATTAGAGTCATATTTTAATTCAATAACCATAATTGAGTCAATGGGCTCTTGACCTTTTTTTCTCTTTTCAAATTGACCTAGGCCGTGAACAGCCAGCCCAGCCCATTCACAGCCCAACAAACATAGTGGGTCGAATGTCTGTCTTGTTCTGCCTCTGAGGAGACAGACAGTTCACAAGCAAGCTCTCCCTCTCCCTCCCCATTTTACCCCTGCCATTAGCGTCGGAGATCTGAGCGAACCCAAATCCCGAGCGAGTCACGCCCCACAGCCGAGTTGGCTCAGTGAGCGGGTCACTCCGGCCATCGAATCCGGACGGGAGGAGTGGTTTGCGCCGCCAATTGAGGTGATCGGTGCGGACAAAAATGGCGGATCCGGCGAACACGCCACTCGGCAAAATGCTATTGGACGAAATCACTCCGGTCGTCATGGTTCTCGACACGCCTCTTGTCGAAGAAGCTTGCCGCAAGAATGGCCTCAGCCTTGTCGAGATGCTTAGTCCCTTTTGCGTCTTCAACAACATCGACGGTAAAGTTTTTCTCTGTCTTCTATATGTATACAATATATCTGTGTGCGTATATAGTATATACGTGTTTCTAGGGTTTCGCAATGCCGAAAGTTGAGATGTTTGGGTTCAATTCTGTTGCAGTACCTGTACGGACAGCTAGTGATCAACCTTATAGGCTTCAGAAGTTCAGATTACGATTGTTTTATGCGTCGGATATTCGGCAACCGAATTTGGAGGTAAATTTGATGAAGACGTTGATTCTCTTCATGTGAAATTCAAGGAAATGATTAATAGAGGAAACAAATAGCATCGATTGTGCCAACAGTTACTTCACTTTTTGGCTTATCTGGAAAAGAAGAGTCGTTTTCCAAATGATTACCATTTAGGTTTACTTACTTCATTTTTTCTAGCATTCAAATGGACAAACGATTTAGAGTTTAGATGTTTCTGATTGTCTTTCTCGATAAACGATTAAGATTTTAGAGGTTTTTGAATGTCTTACTCGATTGAGCTTTGAAAGCATTTACGCAGTGCTATTTGGAGCATATGGCCAAAAAAAAAAAAAAAGGGTTCTTTAGCGGATACAGTCATGATTTCTGGTTGTAATTGTATATCTGTACAAGTTTTTAGAGTTTGCATAATCATTGTGTCAGCGTCCTCATGATTGGAGTTTGTTAGACTAACAGAAAGGACCGAAGAAAATTGATCATTCGTGTTGAGGTGTACATTATTTAGTGGAACACTATAATTGCATTTTTAGTTGTATGAATCTGTATGTTCCTTTCTTTTAGACTGTTATCCAAGTCTGAGTTTGGGATTGTGTTTTCTTTTTGAAACAAGGTAGCAAGAGCGCGGTTGAAACAGGTCATTACCCAAGCTGGGGAGAAAGATGATTCTGAACTGTGTTCAGATCCTCCTCCAATAGAGAATGTAAATGCTAGTAAGTATTATATATATATATATATATATATATATATATTTTTGTAGAATTTAAGAAATTTTTCACTCCTTTAATGTCATGCCAATGCCTAACACACTGTGATTTAGGCTTGTAGATTGAGTGTGGCTCTCTCGGCCTTGCGTCCCTGACAAAAGTTTTGTTCTATCTAAATTTGACCTCCCCATGATTAGATGATTTACTGCTAGTAGAAAGCAAAGCAAGAATGTGATCGAAAGAAAAGGTTAAAAAAGATCAACAACTACAAATTACATCCAAAATATAGTAGATTTATAAAGTTAAAAGTTGATTTCCAAACTACAACCTCCCTAGAAAGTTGAAAGTTGATTTATAAAGTTAAAAGTTGATTTCCAAACTACAACCTCCTAGAAAAAGGGCTCTGGTGGATCTGATCCCCCAAGAAAGGTTTTCATTCCTGCTCTTGAGGTTTCCCTAGATCACTAAGAGAGATAAGAATCTATTAGTCAATATCTTTCATTCATGTTATCAAATGACGATTTTATCACTTAATTTTACATCTGAATTATATGCAAGATTGAAAGAGAAAAGGAGTACAAAAATATTAGCATAAGGATGTTTTCTTTCTTGGATGTTTGTAGCATTTAATTGTTTTGAAAAAAACAAATTAAAAAATAAATAAACAAATAAAAGGAGAGAGAGCTAGAGTGGACATGTGGCAGCAATAGGTAACCTTGCGTCCACTTTACTATGTAAAACTTAATGGTTGAAAATAAAAGCTGAAAAAAGTAGGGGAAATATGGGAGCTCAGGTGACCTTGTACTCAACTCTGTTTTTTTTTTTGATCGGCATTGGATCAAATATTAATAATTTTGCAACAGTTATAGTTTTTAGTTGGTAATATCTGGTGACTTTCCTCTGCAGGATTTGAATCAGAAAATCTACCTTCGTGGTTTGATTTTTTTAATAAAGAGCTTGTGCGTAGTGCCTCCTTTTCAGACCATGAAGCTTTTGACCATCCTGTGGCATGTAAGGCGTAGGAACTTAATAAATATTTCATGTAATTCTTTTCGCTACATTTGCAAGACCCAGTTGTTATGAATCCTAATATCAACTGTAGTTATCCAATTATTTTGATCTTGTTGAGAATTTGATTTTGATTATATTCTACCTTTTTGTCTAAATCTACTTGCAGGTCTTTTGGTTGTTTCTTCGAAGGATGAACAGCCTATCAACCAATTTGTTGATCTCTTCAACAGCAACAAATTGCCCTCTCTTCTTAATGATGGTGCAATGGACCCAAAGATTTTGAAGCATTATTTATTGGTGCATGACAATCAAGATGGCACTTCTGACAAGTATAACATCCATTTTGATCATTCTAAATAATCACTATCTTAATATATGATTTGAGGCTTATTAGAATTTCATCCTACAAATCACGTTCCTTTTCACTTTTTAAGGGACATGTTGAGGATGATTTGAAAAACATAGAATGGGCGAGGACAAAGTTGCCATAAATTATGGTGACCTAGCAATTTGCATTGTGCATCGATGAAATGTGATAAGAAACATGTCCTTTAGGTCGTATTAGTTTTCTTTTTGACAATCACTACTAAGTACCTCATTGTTATGATAATCTAGATTTTGATTGGAAACTGAATTTTTCTGACAATTTTGGTCTTGCTGAATCAAATGCATATGAAACAGTTAGTTCCCAAGTCAGCTTCCGTCATATCTTAAAAGAAGCGTGCTTTATTGGTGTCTTGACTCAAGTTTGTGTGGGTTTCCCCTAAGGACTGCAAGGACACGCTGCTCATTCCTCCTTGTTCTTCTTTTTCTCCTAGAGGAAGAATCCTCTAGAGGAATGCCTTATTAGCTTGCTTCTGGGGTATATGGTTAGAAAGAAACAATAGAATTTTCAAAGAGGTCAAGGAAGAGAGTTTTGTCTTATGGGATAGAAGTCGATTCTGGGTCTCATTGTGGGTTTACAGGGATAAAGAATTTGGTAGCCTGATTTTCTTAGACTTGGTTAGGAGCTGGGGTCCATTTTTGTACCATCCTTTGTCGTTTCTCTTGAGGGAACCTCTTCCTCTTTCTTTTTTGTACTCCTTTTCCTAATTCAATAAAGTGTTTCTTGTTTCGAAAAAAAAATGGCAAGTTTGTAATTTACTTCTTTTTTTTTAACTGATAATATTTTGCGTACTTTTTAGCATTCGGCATTTCTGTTTTAAAATTATATTCCATGCCACTTAAATGGAATGTGAAATGATAATGCTCGGGCATTATCCTCACAGGGCAACCAAGATTTTAACAGAAATGAGGAGCACCTTTGGCTCCGACTGCCAATTACTCTGCATTAATTCTTTGCAAGAGGATCCAGTTGTACATCAAGATAATCCTTGGGTGCTTTATGTAAGTTACTTCTCAAGTACTTCATTTTTTTCTATTTTTTTTAATTAGTCTATGTATGTTGCTTTGTCATCTTTGAATGTTACATCTTGCTGTTATCATTTTTAGTTGATAGACAAGTTAGGCTAAGGATGTAGCTTTGTTTATTGTAATTACAGATATGTGATGCTTCTTCCAGTCAGAATCTTGGTTGCTTCCTCAATGTTGATGATATTAATGAGGTGAATTTTTTTCTGTCATCATCTTTTAATGCAATAAAAAGGTTGCATAATATTGATGATTTAAATTTTTTTTCCCTGCTTACGTCATAATTTTGACCTGATATGCAATTTTTACAACTGGGAACAGATGAGAGATATCATGCAAGAGTTAACAACCAAACAGATCATCCCTTGCATGGAGCAAAAGATACGCGTGCTCAATCAACAGGTCGGTATTCCCATCATACTTACTGGCATTCATGGTGATGGGAATATTGCATTTTAATGTACGACTTTTATGCGTCTCCTTCACTTAAAATAAAAGAAAATGGTTCCGAGTCTTCTGACCTTTCCTTTTTCTTTTCTCTGCTTCTTCTTCATTTTATATCCTTCTCCTAATCAGGTTTCTGCAACAAGGAAGGGTTTTAAAAACCAAATTAAAAACTTGTGGTGGAGAAAAGGGAAAGACGAAATATCAGATTCTTCCAACGGTTCTATGTATGCAATTTGTATTTTACTTGTTACTATAAGCTTGTAGTCCTCCAAGCCTGTTCTAATTTGGTTTCCATATTTGCTATTAAAGGTACACATTTAGCTCCATTGAATCTCAGATTAGAGTGTTGGGTGATTATGCCTTCATGCTACGAGATTATGAACTTGCACTGTCGAACTATCACTTAATTTCAACAGATTACAAGCTTGATAAAGCATGGATGCGCTATGCTGGTGTACAGGTAGTTGGAGATTTTATATTAAAAATTGTGTCTCTTTAGGCTAATTTGGAACATGATTCTCAGCTTTAGGCTAATTTGTACTTAATTATTCATATTGAGTTGATGAAGTTTTGTTTCGTATAACAAAAGAATATTCTTAGCCTTTATTTCGTTTCTGTAAGTCCAACACCCCACTTGCAAGAAAAAAAATTCAATTACATTATTTTTAGATAATTCTTGTTATTTTTACTTGTCTTCTTAATGTTCCCTTCATTTGCTAATTTTTAATTTGGGAGCGAATAGCATTTCTGTATGGGGAGGGCCTCATCACGTAATGGCCTTGAGACTTTCTCTTTTTATTGCAGGAAATGATGGGCCTTGCATATTTCTTGCTAGATCAATCGAGAAAGGAAGCAGAGTATTGTATGGAAAATGCATTTACTACTTATTTGGTGTGTATTTGTTTACCTTTAATTTTCTATTTATTTTAATTTTCTATTTATGTGACTTTTACTTGGCCTTATGACTAAATATCTAGAGAGAAAATGATCAAGACTTCATTTTCTATTTTTTAAAAAATATAAAAGTCATTTAGTATCAAGAGTGAATATCTTCTATATGCAAGGCGGATGAGATGTGTGTGTAACTGGATCTTGAAATCTGCCTGGAACAAAAAGGAAGTCCAAGATTCGAAAAACATACAATTAAATGTTGTGGATATCTATTTTTGCCTATTCAGTACTACGTATCTCTCTTAAGTCTTTTTTTCTCCTTTTCTCCCTGGCAATGTGTGTGGTTATCTTGAATTGATAATTGTGCAGAAGCTTGGGCCATCTTGTCAGCAGAATGCAATACGGTGTGGTCTTTGGTGGGTAGAAAAGTTGAAGACAAGAGATCAATTTAGAGAGGCAGCCACTGTATACTTTCGTATTTGTGGTGAGGTAATGTGCAATTTCTTTGAAATGTGAATGACCAAGAGTTTTTATTTCTGCTTCTGACAATGATGATATTTTTAGGAACCTTTACATGCTGCTGTAATGCTTGAGCAAGCATCTTATTGCTACTTCTTGTCCACACCACCAATGCTACACAAATATGGTTTTCATCTTGTTCTTTCTGGCGAGCGTTATAAAAAAAGTGGTCAGGTACTTGTACCAAGAAAGATTTGTGAAAGTTAGCTAGAGAAGTTGTGTTTTCTGACAACTGACCAACGTTTTCCGCACCAGATTAAACATGCAATTCGTACGTACAAGAATGCCATCTCTGTTTATAAAGAAACTACATGGAGCCATATCAAGGACCATGTGTATTTCAATATTGGACAGTAAGTTTTATCAACTTGATGCTTCTCTAGTTTTTGAGTGTCCGTTTTCAGATCTCCTTTTCATATAACCTACAAGTTGCAAAGCCTTTGATAAATCTTCTTTTGTTCAGATGGTATGCTCATCTTGGAAGATACGACTTGGCTGTCTCACATGTATTGGAGGTCCTGGCCTGTAGTCATCAGTCCAAGACATCGCAGGACATGTTCCTAAGGCACTTTCTTCAAATTGTTCAGGTGACACCAGTGCTAGTGTTTTGTCCCCTTTTCTTTCACTTTTTTTTTTTTTTTTAGCCAATCAGGTGTATCAATCTCAATGAAAAATTAATTTTCCAACATTTGACTTGATTTTATTTAGCATGATTTCTTCCCGCAGACCTCCACTCGTCTGATTTGCTCATACCATTTGTTTCTAATCTTCATATGGTTCTTGTGAAATATAGAACTAAGTCGTCTATCCTACTTCATCAATTTCCCTATTTTGAATTGCAACTGCCCTTGTGACAATAAATACAGTGACATACTGCAAAATGCAACTCTTATATTTTTATTGTTCATTAGCATCCGGCTTCTGTGAAATCTGGGTTTTACCATAAGTAATTGATATAAACAAGCTTCTGCAGAAGTTAAACTGTATGTATTCCATGTGCCAATAACGCAGAAAACGGGAAGGATATTTGAAGTTCCAAAACTTCAATTGCCTCAGATCAAAATCTCTTCCCTTAGGGTCATTTTTGAAGATCAGCGAACATATGCATCGCCTACAGCGGTAAGTGATAGTAAATCTGCTTTTTGTGTTGGGCTGCGCACCTTTGTATATTGCTTTCTTGATGTGGTACTGCACTATTAGAATTAGCATAAACATTCTCTGTTGTTTAGAGTTTAGACTTTGTGTGGTGGCTTATATAAATGTATTTGTTTTCTTAAAACATTCCAGGCCAATGTTAAGGAAAGCATATGGCGTTCTCTGGAGGAGGATTTGATTACATCATTGTCTACTGCCAGGGCTAATTGGTTGGAGTTGCGCTCAAAGATTGTTGCCAAAAAGTATAAAGAATCAAATGTTTGTGTTGCAGGAGGTATGTAGGTGATACAATATTTGTTGTAGCCGTATGTAATTCTTGGATTTTATTATTTTCTCTTTATAATTCTTTATCAACATCTAAGTATGAATGCCAATTATTTAATGTTGGATGCATGTGATAAAAATGAGATCGCTCAGAGAAGATAAATATATTGGTTCATTTGCTGCAAATATCTCCCATCTTCCCCGTGGCCTTTCCTATTCTCAGCGAACCTCTTCTCTTTCTTTTCTTATCCTGCTTTAGCCGGGCCTTCAATAGATGTTACCACAAGAGCAACTCTTGTCTGTTGATTTGTTGCATGGACTTGAACAAGTTTGTGTACAAATGTGTTATTTGTATGTATGCATTGTAATGTGCTTCATCCTTTTGCAGAAGCGGTGAGAGTTGATATCGAATTCAGAAACCCTTTGCAAATTCCCATTTCCATATCTGGTGTCTCCCTGCTGTGTGAGCTTTCTGCAAGTTCTGATGAAACAGAATCTGGTAATTAAATTCTATATGTGCCTTTTGTCTGTCGACACCTCCCCCTTTTCTATTTTCTAATTTTGTTTTTCTTTCCCTACACTAGGATTGATAAATCCGTTTACCACAACAGCTAATCATTTTATATAATGCAGATGCAAACAGCCAAGCCCGGGAGCTTCAAAATGATGATGAATCGAATAAGATAACCAGCAGGTATGTATGTGGACTTTACTTCTGAGTCTTTTTCTAATTAGCATGCTTCTATCATGTTAGTCCAACTTTTGTTCGTATCATCTTTGCCTGTTTTGCTGAAGTTCTAGTTTGATTATTGCAGGAAGATGAGTGATAATAATTCATTTTTTACTTTGTCCAAGGTCGACTTTTCATTAGAAGGAGGTGAAATAACCAGGGTTCGTGCTTCACTCTTGGCAATGGAGTAAACATCAATTTTCACAATAATTAATTATTATTATTATTTTTAAAAGTTTGCTGCTAAAATATTATAGGATGAACTGCATTGACACCCTGTCTGTTATATCAAAATTACAGGGAACCCTTTTACCAAAAATATTACCGTCAAATGCCCAAAAAAAAAAAAAAAAACCATCAATACCCCCCAAAAGTACAAATTATATGTTTATTTTCTTGTTAGGGTTTTCTTTGTCAATGTTGGTGATAACCTTTACTGTCCAAAAAAGAAAAAAAAAAGAGTTAGAAAAGACATGTCACGAGTTAATGAGCATTTTTACTGATGTCGTATTCTGTTTACAAGTACTATTTTACAGTTCTATCCATTGACAGCTCTTCTTTGTTTTTCAGGTGCAACTAACAGTTACTCCTAGAGTAGAAGGCATTTTACAGATTGTTGGCGTGAGGTGGAACTTGTCAAGTGCAGTTGTTGGTTTCCATAATTTTGAGTCGAATCCTAGGAGGAAGAAAAGTGCAAAGGGAGGACGGAGAGGCAATCGTTGTCCTAGTGACAACCTTAAGTTTGTGGTGATTAAGGTGCATGCACTGTCTGAATCTCAAACCTCCTCTATAACCCTCCACCAAAAATGAAAAAAAAATCACTTCGTGGAAAATTAATTTAGATTAACTTTCTTTACTGCATTCTTCTCAATGTTCAGCGTCTACCAAAACTCGAGGGATTCATTGAGCCTTTACCTATAAGTACATATGCTGGAGATGTACGTCATCTTGTTCTGGAGTTGAGGAACCAATCAGAATGTGACGTTAAGGTGCAATTGCAGCTCAATGTCCCAATATATTTATTCTTCTAAACATGATGCATATGTAATGTATATTTGTATTCATGGCAACCCATTTAAGTTAGGAGGAATGCCTCTCCACTTGATTGTTTAGGAAGTTGTCACATTAACCTTTTATGTGATTGTTTCTTTTTATCATGTGACATTCTTGCAGAACTTGAAACTAAAGGTCAGTCATCCGAGGTTTTTGAATGTGGGGAGTCAGGAAAGTTTGGATGTGGAATTTCCCTCTTGCTTCGAAAAGAAGATAGAACACCAAGGCGTACAACCAAATCCTGATGACATATCTCAATCTATCTTTTTATTTCCAGAGGTTAGTATACAATTTTTCCCTTGCGTTCGCTTACTAATGTCATATCACGAATCCACAACATTCTCTGATTTTATGTTTTTCTACTCTCTATGTTGCAGGACACGGTAATCAAAGGAGAAACACCATTGTCGTGGCCTCTTTGGTTTCGGGCTGCTGTTCCCGGAAACATTTCCTTATATTTAACCGTATATTATGAGATAGAAGATACATCAAGCACTATGAGATACCGCACTTTACGTATGCATCATAGCGTACAGGTATTTAAGATGCATGCTAAAGACTTAAATATCAGAACCTGAATTATTTATATTGCAATTTTTAAGAAACCATTTTTTTACTTAGGTACTAGAAATTGTTAGTCATACTTTATCAGTCAATATGATGGATCTATGTGCTTGTTGAAGATATCCTCTTGGTCAATTTTTGAAAAACTAGATTTTCCTTTTCCCAGTTCTTTCTGATGTGCTAATTCTTAGTCAACCTTCTCTTGCTGAATGAGTGTGCAAAACACTATTGTAAATCTGATTGGTGCTGATATTGTAAATTCATTTTTTTAGGTGCTGCCATCATTAGACATCTCGTTCCAAGTCAGTCCTTGCCCATCAAAATTGGAAGAGTTCCTTGTGCAAATGGATGTTGTTAACAGGACAGGTACACAGAGCTTCCAGGTTCATCAGTTATCTTCTGTGGGAGAACAATGGGAAATTTCGTTGCTTCAGCCTCTTGATACCGTCTTTCCTTTGCAGTGTCTAGTGGCTGGTCAAGCCTTATCATGCTTTTTCATGCTTAAGGTTGCTACTGAAGCTCAGTGTTTGGGGTTCATTTACATGCTTAAGGTTGTTATTGATTTTAGCCGATAAAAAAACTTCTTTTGTCCTAAGAATCAGAGGAAATCAGGAATTTCGGAGGACAAGACAACTTCAACTTCCGTGCCCCTTGGAAATGTTGTAAGATTGGGACCTCAGGGCAGCGCTGAACCACTTTTTGATACATCTAACTCTCCGCTGTCTGATTTCCACCATAATGAAAGACTGCACCAGGAAATTTCGCGTCAGGTTCTGCAAATTTCTTTTCTTCTTTGAATAAAAAATTCATTCAATTTTTATAACTCTACTCTTAATCAACCCTTGAGTCTGAAATCTGATTCCTATTCCGGTCATGCTTGATTTTGAAGGTTATTGATTGATATGTGTAACATTCCAAAGATTTGTTCATGATTTTTGGCTGTATGACATTTGAATACGGATATTCTTCTTATTTTTGTACAATTATGTTGACTTTCATCCCCCTTATTCTTTACAACATACTCGGCATTTATTTATTTTTTTAAATGGATCAGGGAGACTCAACAGTTGACTTCATATTGATCTCTCGGCTGCTGAAGAGTGATCCTGATTCTGGGACATCTGCTCCACTGCAGCTTTTTTCTCATCATTCGTGTCATTGCAGGCAAGTTCCAGTTCCAATATTAAGGATTTGGTTACAAATCTAAAACTTGCTGTGTTGTTTCCTTAATCTTTCTTTTTTTTTTCTCTCTTTTTTCCCAAATCTTTTAATTTGCAACTTTTGTTTTTGATAATGACATTTGTTTTTTCGTCGTTGTCGTTAAATATAGTCTTGCGAGCAGAAGCCCCATCTCATGGCTCATGGATGGGCCTCGGACAACGTATCACAACTTCTCCAAGTCCTTTTGTGATATTAAACTAAGTATGACGGTATACAACTCAGCCAAAGCCGTTGCATCTGTACACATAGACACTTTTGATACAAGAGGCAATTCGAGTGACACTACTTCTGATCAATCTGCAACATCTTCGGGCAACCAATTAGGTTGGCACAACGTCTCACTAGTTACTGACATCGAAGTCACATCTGATGTCCTTGGAGCTCGATTTGGAAAGCCCCAATTGCTGGATTCAGTTTCTCCGTTCATCTGGTCTGCTTCAAGTTCTACCAGAGCCCAAATCAAGCCTACGTCAACAGTCAAAATCCCTCTTCAGATTTGTGTATTTTCTCCCGGGACATACGATCTCTCAAACTATTTGCTGCATTGGAATCTTCTACATCCCAACGGCAATGAAGGAATAGGGCAGTCTTCAGGTACATGCCGGGGGTATCCCTATTATCTTACCGTGCTCCAATCAGCTTGAAGTTTTAGCCTTATACTGGTTTCCTTCTCCATTTTTGGAATACAAATACTGAAGTGATGTATTTTATTTTGTCATTTGTGGCCTGTAAATTATTATGTGCAATATGCTATTTACAGCATTAGGAATTATGGAGAGGCTTAGCGAAAGCAGGTGATTTTTTTATTCCCGGCTTAAAGGAAAAATTAAAATAGTGAATATGAATTCAAGTTGATGCCATTCCTTTTACACCCATTTTTTAAATTTATATTTTTTTTCCCTTACTATTGTTCGGAACTGTTGACAGGGTTTCTTACTTGTAAGAACAACTTACTGAATGAAAAATTATTTGTTCATTTGTTCCCTTATCAAAAGGAATCGGTTCAATATATTTCTGATGTACCCGTAGGTGCTATATTGGATTTGAATCGAATTTTGGATCAATCTATATTTGATTAACTGTCCCCGTTATGTTGTGGCTAGCAAATAGGACTATTTTTTGTTTTGGATTTTTCAAATAATTACATTAACGTTGTAAAAGTTTGCTATGTATTTGGAATTATGTCGTCATTTTTTGCTTTGTTTATTTGTCCTTGATGTTTCTTTACTTTCATCACTTGGTTTAAACTAAGACATATCAAATAAGGAAATGTCATTAAAATCAAGATTAATGAGAAAATATATCAAAAATGGGTTTAAGCATTTTAAGCATGCAAGGCTTCTCACTACGTCTAGAGGAGTAATCCTTGAAAAATCTGAGTTGAAATCATGTTTTCAAGAATTATGGAAAATTTCATCTCCTTGGTAATTTATTTCTTTGGAGAAAGGCTATTTAAACATCCATTTTTTGACTTAGCAGATTGTCACAAGGAATGGTCTATGGGAATGTGGATGGTGAAACTTGAAATTTGAACAGTTATAATCATGGAATTTAGACTTGAATACATAGATAAATGTGTTTGCTCTTCCCACTGCTTCTCTAGGTACTCAAACAACCAAAGTGTCATCGAACATTAATCTTCTGGTTGTCTAGAGTTTTAGCATGACAAAGACAGTCACAAGTAATAAGCAATCTTGGCGGATCTAGCAAATGATTTATTTGAAGATCGTAACCTTGAAGCAGATAATACTTCATAAATTAATGATCACATACTTGCTAAAAAAGAGGTAGAAATTGGAGTTGCTGTTTTGGGAGAGATAAAAAATGATCTGAAAAAGAAAAATCCGTCTTACAAACTTAAGGATTTTTAAATGACAAAAGATTTTCTCGTAAGTTTCCTAATTTGGTTTTTCCTTTTGATTTAATTTTCTTAATTTTGTATAGAGTTTATTTTTTATTTTTTATTTTATGTTCCAGCATGTTTGAACTTTACTTCTTTTTTTTTCTAATTTCTTTTTAATAAAATTTGCTGCTGTTTTTTATATATAAAAACATCACATGACTTGCCTCCTATACTTGGTATTTTTTACAAGGGAGAGGGATTGCATACTGCTTCTCTCTCTATTCTAAGTATCAAATTCTTTATTTTGCTACAACTGTTTATTATTATTATTAATATAATCTAGCCTTGGCTATCCCTTGAAAAACAACGACGACGACGGAAAATGTTGTTTTTCCATCAACGACAGCAAACTTTAAGCAATAATGCCACGTAGCTCCTAAAAACGACAACATATATTGAATTTTGAACAGCATGTCGTAGTTTCCTTTTCGATGGCAAAATTGAGGAGATAAATGACAAGAATTGGAGGTTTAAAAAATCAGCTAATCTAAGCGGAACTGAACTAAACTGATAGTTTTTGTTTTAACTTTGAACTGTTTGGGTGTTTTTTTGCATGAATATTTTAGGTGGTTTGAATTTTCAAATTACCCATTAAATCGTCGCCTCATATAACTTTTATTTTTAAAATATTTTTTATATAAAAATTTTATCTTTTATTTTTTCATCGGCTATTACAAGAAGTTCTACCCATATAAGATGTATTTTTTTTATACTCTATAATTACATTTATCCTAATTACTCATCATCAGCATAAAAAAATCAAATTAAAAAACAAACATATACAACTAAGATTAACTTGTGGAATAGAATCTAGCCTCCCCTGTTTAATAAACAACATCTTCTCTTCACACCGCCGTCAGCCTATTTGCCATGTCATCACTATCACACCATCTGTCTTTAATATCGGCCCAACTCACCATGACGTCGACTAAAAATATTAGTAGAAGGAGAGCTATATCGACATCAATGGAAAGTATAAATTCAAGTTTAAAATTTAATTTTATTGTTTTATATTATTTAGTTATATTTTTTACTTTTTAGTTTGGTTATTGATAAATTTTAATATGTATTATTGTGACTTTTTAATTTGATTTTTAGTTTATATTAAAACTTTGAAAGATAAACTCTAGATGTTTTATAATTATATGTTTTGTTAAATATTAAAAGATTTTTGATCTTAAACACAAACTTCTCAAATGATTTAGTTTGGTTTTATAAAAAATATGAAACTATCAAACTGTCTTAAAAAAAAAATTATTTTTGATTTAATTGATGGTTTAGAAAAAAAATCATCTAAACTGTCTGCGAACACCCTAGACTGCACCGAGTAGATGGAAGCCAAGCATTCAATTAGGCGACGACAGCAAACTTCGAACAATAATTGCATAAACTCAGAAGACAACAACGAAAGGAAGCTTAAACTGCATGTCGTTTTTGCTTTTCAACTAGGCAAACTTTAAACAATAAACGACATGTCCTCTAGGGTACGAATGCAGTGAACGACAATTAACTTTACATAAATACAAACGGCATACAGTTCATGTAACGACATAAATATCGAAATTTCAAGTTGCACATCGGTTTTCTCTCCAGTAACAGAAGTAAATTCTTTTTTGCATAAAACGACATCTCGTTTAGAAGATAAATGTCCCTTCTTCTTTTTTTTTAACTAATATTTGATTGAATAACAAATAATATATGACTATACCGCTTTTAGCAATGAGCACAAATGAATAAAGAAAAACGTTTATGTAGTTTTCTACAACCCTAATAAATCGACGACGAAACTTGTCGTTTTTGGTCAGCAAGAATAATGGCAAATTTGACAGTTCGTCCAAAGGAACAATAGGGAATCTTAGTGGGTGTTTGGAAGGGTGGTGGGAACCACTTTTATTGTAGCATGTGAGAGTTTTACAATGTAGCAATTTTTTTTTTATTGTTACTGTAGCATGTGAGAACTTTTTACTGTTCATAACTGAGTTTGTGGTGGAAACTGAGTGGTTCCCACCACTGTCAAACAGGCCATTAAATAACAATTGACTTGATGTAAAAAACGACATCTCGTTTTAAGACAAGTAATATAATAATATGTACACAAATATATTTGTATTTTGGGCAAAAAAAAAAATGGTGTTCTTTGTAATATATATATATGAAAGTCCACGTTTAGGAGACAAAAGGCATGCAGAGCAGGCCAAAAGCTATGAGTAATCAGATGGAGATGGAAATGGAATCTCCATTTGTGGGATAGTTTACACGATCATTTTTACCTTTCTGTCAGAAAAAAAAAAAAAAAAGATAGATGAATATTAATGCTGAATTGGATTAAGGAATGATTTTTTTTATTTAATGTTTGCTTTATTTTCTTTGAGGTCAAGATTGCCTAAAAATGTCAATGGTACCGTGTACTTTCAATCCCCAACGGCTTATAAATTATAATCCAGCTCAATGCTTTAGGTCAACAAAGCCGTTGAAGAATTAAGCTTCTAATGACCTAATATACCAACTCATTAAAACCAATTCATCTGCATCAAGTAATCTTCATAACAAAACGAAAAGATCCTTCCCCTTCGGTCTTCAACTTGAACATCTCACCAAAATAAAAAAAGATTAAGTTTTATGGTTTGTTTTTTTTAAGTGAAGTTTTATAGCTTTTTGAATGTTAAAATTATCTTAAATTTTTTTCAAGAAAAAGCACATATTTAAAAAAAAAAAATTTTTTGTCCGATTAAAATATTGTTGTCTATATTTATGTTTTCTTTTGTTCAAAAACTCTTTGAGGATAAAACTTAAAAACTAGTTTTTTAAATTTAAAAGATATTTTTGTAGTTTTTAAATAGAATAATAACTTAAAAAATAATTAAAACTACTCATTTGTTTGACAATCACGTTAAAAAGCTGTCTGCAGCTAAGCCAAAAGGTATAATTATATAACTAACTTAAATAAAAAATAACAATGTCTTCTAGTAATTGTTTTTGGGAAAAAGGAAGTCTGCATTCTAAGGAGTAAAAACTCCACCAAGTACCCTCTGCTATCTGCTTCTCTTCTTAGACGGCAAAGACAAAGTGACTCTTGAGATCCAAACTTAATCAATATTTAAACAACATGAAAATTGAAAAGCCAATCTCTTTCACCCGTACTTGTATTTTCTTAATCAGTCTTACCAAACGGCCGAGAATAAGGAATGCAAATTGAGAAAGCAGATAACTCCAAAATTCAAATGTGATTAGAAGTCTCACGTTCAACTATTCACAAACTCAGTTTTTCAAAACATTTCCTTTTCCTAGATATTAGATAACAGTCCCTCATTTGAAGGAAATTAAAATATGATAAAGAACCCTTGAATAAAAAAAGATAAAGAAAACTACCCTACATATTTTAAATTACAAGATAACATCATACAGCTTGCCATAGTCTTTTCGAAAAAGACCATACTCCTGCCTAATATATCTACAACATCTACAACAATTGTATTAGGTTGAATAAATATTAGTAAAAATATGGTGTTTAAAAAGATTGCGAAAAAATCTAATACCATAATCATTTAGCTTATATGTCTTTTTTTTTATGTCCCCTAATAGTATTATATAACCTTAAAAGTCTAACATGATAATTATTTAACTTATATGTCATTTTTTCCATATCTTTAATAGTATTATACCACATCAAAAATCTAACATGATAATCATTTAGTTTTTATGTGACATAATATATAACATCAATTAAAATATTTTAACTGATATAATAAGTGACATAATATTTTAATTGATATGATATTTTAATTTACGTGATATGAGTTGTTTAATCAATAAGATTTATTGAAATCCTAACCGTCAATGTTTTGTTTTGTTTTTTTTTTTTTCCCACACCCGAAAATTCTCCGCATTTAAAAATTCAAAAGAAAAATTGAGAGATAAAAAAAAAAAAAAAAAAAAAAAAAAACTAAGTTCGCGCCTTCCCCGCGTTAACGAAGCCCATATAGAAAGAATTTTTCCATTTTAACAATGTTCACTCGCTTTCCTTTTCCGTCTCCTTTCCTCCACCTTCCCGGAAAGCGCCGATAAATAAAAATCACCAAAACACTCTTTTGACTGGTTATCGAAGAAGACTCTGCCTCTGTTATTCGTCTTTGACCGCTCCAAATTTTCTCACCTCCCAAACACCATTCCCCCTCTCTCTGCTCTTTCTCTCTCCTTATCAAAACCCCCCTCAACAACTCTCCATTCATTCCTCATTCAATTTTTCTCTCTCGCTCCAACCAACCGATCTTTAATCGTCTTCTGCTTCTTCTTCTTCTTTTTCTTCTTTCAATTTCCGGTCATGAACGACTTGTTCTCCACCTCCTTCTCCAGGTTCCGGAACGAGCAGGCTTCGCCAGATCACCACGTGATCGAGATGTCTTCATCCTCCTCATCGGCGGCGGCGACGGGAGGAGTCAATCTTGACAAGTTCTTCGAAGATGTGGAGTCGATCAAGGACGAGCTCAAGGAACTGGAGAGGCTTCACGAGAATCTCAACTCCTCTCACCAGCAGAGCAAGACTCTCCACAACGCCAAGGCGATCAAGGATCTGCGATCTCGGATGGACGCCGACGTGGGCCTCGCTCTCAAGAAGGCCAAGCTGATCAAGGTCCGCCTCGAGGCTCTCGACCGCTCCAACGCCGCCAACCGGAGCTTGCCTGGCTGCGGGCCGGGCTCCTCCTCCGACCGGACTCGGACCTCCGTCGTTAATGGCTTGAGGAAGAAGCTCAAGGATTCCATGGAGAGCTTCAACTCTCTCCGTCAACAGATCTCGTCGGAGTATAGGGATACGGTGCAGCGACGGTACTTCACCGTCACCGGCGAGAATCCCGACGAGAAAACCATCGACCTTCTCATCTCCACAGGTAACGATCAACAAAACTCATTATTGAATCTACAGAGCTCAAAATTCATCGAAATTTAAGGAAAATTCTGTGGTTTGAGGAGTCGATTACTCATAGAGTTTATAATTTATCAAATAAATGGAAAATTTCCTCTGGTTTTGAAGAAATGATTACTCATAGAGTTCATAATTTATCAAATAAATGGAAATTTTTTGTCTGGTTTTGAAGAAATGATTAATCTGGTTTTGAATCGTTTTGTTTGGTTTGCATTGGATTGATCAGGAGAGAGCGAGACGTTCTTGCAGAAGGCGATCCAGGAGCAAGGCAGGGGGAGAGTTCTGGACACGATTAAGGAGATCCAGGAGCGCCACGACGCTGTGAAGGAGATGGAGAAGAACCTCAAGGAGCTCCACCAGGTGTTCCTGGACATGGCGGTCCTGGTCCAGGCGCAGGGGGAGCAGCTCGACGACATCGAGAGCCACGTGGCGAGGGCCAATTCGTTCGTCAGGTCGGGCGCAGAGCGGCTCCAGGGAGCCCGGGCGTACCAGAAGAACACCCGCAAGTGGACCTGCTACGCCATCATCTTGCTCCTGATCATCGTCTTGATCGTCATTCTCAGCTTGAAGCCGTGGAATTGGGGAGGTTCTGGGAGTTCTGGGAATTCTTCTGGGAATCTAAATACTCAGCCTGCTCAAAGTCAACCTCCTCCAGCTTAATTATTGATTATTGTTCCTTTAGCCTGCTTATTCTTTTCTTTTCTTTTTTTAATTAAATTATTTTCCTCTCCTTTTGCTTTTTTTTTTTCTTTTTTTCTTTTTGTAATTATTTATCAGAGTTTTGTTTGGCTTGGTTTTATTGGATTATGTGGTGGTTAGGTGTGCATTCTATATATACGCATTTTTCTTTGAGAGAATTTTATTGATGTCCAACGCTAGCAATGTCTTGTGTTTCAATTTTGGCTCTTTGTATTATTATTATTTTTTTTGGTGTTTTGGGCTCCTAAATCAACTTGTTTAAAAATGAATTCCAAGCTCGGAATGTAAAAAAAAATCGTAAACAAGTATAATGAGAAAAATAATGGGATTGAATAGAAAATTGACAAAATCATAAGAATGATGATTATTGATTGTCCTTTTAGTATTCACTTCTTATGTGTTTACTGTACATGTCACACAGGCCAGTCTAATCTCGCCATGTCTACTTTAAGGTGTGACATAATAATACGTAATTTTTTAAAAACAAGAAGTGTCATGCAATGTAACTTTCTTTACAATTTATAGCATCAAACCCAACACATAGCCTATTTGTATTCATATCTTGCACTTAATGTGTTTGTGCTTTAATGTTGTCTAATAATAAAATTATAAGTAAACAAGAAAAATAAGTATTTAACACAATAAAAAATAACTTATAACAAAATTAATAATAAACAATTGCAAGATAAAATTTAGTTAAAAAGAGTACATTACAAGTTTCATAAGAAAATTATACGAAGTTCATAATGGAAGAGCAATAATAATAGAAAAGCAATAACGTCACGCTATTTTCGTGGCATTTATCGTGCTAGTGTCGTGTCCTTGATATATTTCGTGCTTAAAAATTATGTCAAACCCAGCCCATTTAATAAATGTGTTAGACCAAGCCTGTTTAATAATTATGTTGTGTTTTGTCGTGCCTATTATTTTAGTTGGTCCATTCCACCTATTAGGTACGGCCTGTTTTGACACTTTTTTTTTTAGTCTAGTATTTGCTTATCTATAAAATAATGTGAAATAATCCGATATTCTTTTTGACTTTTATTTAACTTGTGAATAGAACTTTTATAAAAATAATTGCTAAAGTATCTATTTACATGATTAAATAACTATCGGCTTATAATATGTGAACTTATTAAAGATTTGCAAGTATTTAGGTGTTCATTTACTTCAACAAAAATCAGAGTACCAAAAGAGTATAAAATCAACATTCATTTCCTTATTGCCTATGTTGTGGGAAGTCCATTAATAAAATGAGATAAAATACCTAAACAAATTCCATGTGTTTTTGTCTAAAGATCGTTTTTATTCCTCTTATTATATAAATACTCAAAACCTCATATGTTTATAAAATCATACTCAAAATATCTCTTAAACAATTAAATTTTTGAAAATTATAATATTGTCCTTCCTGATCTATATTAAATGTTGAGGTAGTAAAGATATTTTTCCTCCATTTTCAGCTTCCTTGTTTTCTTCCTTTTTTTGTCTATTATGAATGGTGTAAGAGCTATGGTCTTAGTTTGGTCATAATGCTTGATTAGGAATTTGTCTCTCCTTATTACGACTTGTTCCGAGTGGATTTTTGACATGTAATGATAGGTTTGCAAATTGCCCTTTTTTTTTTCTAAGTCCAATTGGTGGGATGGAATCGGCGGTGGCAACGACGCATGGGGTGCAACTATAGTGCATGCATAGGAGGTGGGTGGTGTGTGTATGGACCACAGAGAAGGATGGCCACACTTAGTTTGGGGAGATATATAGAGGGGATGCCACGGAAATAACAAGAGGATCGAACTTTGCTACATCCCAGGAAATTCTTGCATTTAGAGTCATGCTGTTCAAACAAAATTACTTGGTTAGGCAATTATTCTATCTTGAAAAAGCATTTCAGCAACAAAAAAACATAGAGCTTAATCGACATGAAATAGGAAGCATACTAATGCATCATGAAGGTTTCTGTTGTCAGTTTGCCCCTCCGTTGAAGATCTCTTCATCAAACACAGAATTTACCTTCGTCTTAAGAGATCTATGTGCCATCCTTTGATGCTTATGAAGGACACAGACAATGCGAGTTGAGAGGTCCATTGCCATCATTTTCTTCATAGTAGAGCCCGACTTTAGATCTACCATTGCCACTCGTACCCATGTCCGACCAGATCTACTAGCACCATCCTCTACCTTTGCCAACTTCTCCACACACGTGAATCCTGAGATCGGATCTCCATCTCTCCTGACCACCGATGGGCCTCTTATATGCATCGGGGGATTTTTCGCTCTAGTAGTTACATGAAAAAGATCAAATGTCCTCCGTCACGGCCACTCTCCTCTGATTTGCAATGCTAAAAAGATCTCTTATATGTTGAGAGTTGATGAGACAATCAATTATTTTAGGTTAGTTTATTTTATTTTTTAATTCTCATATTCTTTAGATTTTGTGAATTTTGTTTGAATTTAAGCATTGTTTGTTATATTAGTAAACTTTTAATGAGTTTTTAGTTATTTTGGCAATGATGAAGACTGTGTTGCCGCCGGTATTGGCAGTTACTGGTGTGATACTAGAAGGTATCAAGGTTGATAATTGTAACATCTAAAATTTAATTGACTAAGATTAGTAAGTGAAATGGTAAATTAGTGTGCCATGACGTAATTTGAACATAATTTAACTATTTCGTGACATTTTCAAATTAAAGTTACTTTTAATTATTTTAACCATTTTTAATTATTTTCATTTGTCATTTTGGATTTTTAAACAAAACAATTTGTCAAGTGTTCAATATGTCCCTTTTGGAAAATCATGTATTAGAATATAGTTTTTACTTTGCAAAACCACATTTTTCTCTATTTATTCTTCTCTCCCCCTCCTCTTCTTCACTCACTCTCCCTCTCACTCTTTCAGCTCTCTTTCTCTGTGTGCGTTTCACTCTCTTTTTCTCTCTCTTTGATTCAAAATTCTAAAGCTCAAGCTTTGATTTTCAGTTGGATTGGAGGCTTAGGAATGTGATTGAGCTTCCATAAACTCAATTTCAAGCTTGGATTCAAGGTTAGTTTAACTTCTTTTTTTTTCAAAAATTTCAAATTTTGTCTTAAACTTTGATTTTCTTTGAATGTGGAAATCTGAGTTTGATTTAGCTTAGAAAACCTTGAATCTAAATTAGTGGAACTCAAATTATCTAGAATCTAGGTTTGATTTGATGAAAATTGGATTGAATCAAGTTTTTCCCTTTTTCTCTATTTTTCTCCATTTTTGGATTTCTTTGAAATTTTCTATATAAATCTTGTTTAAATGCATTTAAAAATGTTCTAGTATGATTTTCTTATTGGAAGAAATAGTATGCAGCAAAATTTTTAAATTTTTTATATCAGAGTATTTTTTAAAACACAAGTTTGATACACTATATACATAAACTAACCAAATCTTACTAACCTTCGAATCCCAAAGAACTCCCACAATCTGTGAAGAGAAGTAAAGTTCTAGAAGAGCCTCAACCAATTGGCAGGCAATGCTAACACTTAGTGGACACAAGCAAAGTGACCGGAGAATAATGGGAATATCAACCGGGATGTAGGAACGGAAGGATCGCTAAATTCTACCGGTTGGAATAGGGTGACAAGACGGTTTAAGGAATACGATGTAAAGTTCGATAAGTTGGTCAAGTTTGCTCCATTCGCCGTGGCATCTGGACGTGAAAAAGTCTATCAAGCTTCAAGAAGGGCTCAAGGCATCTATCCAACGGCAACTAGTGGCCTTGCGACTTCAAGATTCTGGTGAGTTAGAGTCTTCAGCTTTATCGGAAGGAAGGGACTATGCTCTCTACTGCGAAGATCGGGTGAAAACATCAAGAGGACCCCAGATGAGCAATAAGAGAAGTAACGATCGCTAAGCCCAGGTGAAGAATCAACATGGTAACATTAACAGTGGGAGCAACAGTTCATCCAGCAACGGACGAAGCAACCCTTGCCATGTCTACTACTAGTTGGGACGCATAGGGAAAAATTGCCTAGTAAGGAATGCTCGATAAGGATCTCCGATCGAAGGGAGTGCAAGCTGTCAGCCTCAACCTTAGTCTTTATCTCCAACTCAGCAACTTCCTCAGCTTCAGCTTCATCAATTTTCTCCACAATAGTATTAGCTGACGAACCTAGGACATAGCATTGCAAGTAGAGGAAAAAGGAGAGGCACCAGTTTAAGCTTACACCATGACTTCAGGGAGTTTAGATGCTCAGACCAGCAACGTGAGAGTCGAGGTATGGTTTCGGTTTCTTGGTTTTTAGTTTCGATTCTATTTGATACAGGTGCCATTCATTCTCTCGTTACAAGTTCATTTGTGCACGCCTTGGAATTAGAAATAGAGGAATTTGATGAACCATTGGTAATTACCTTATCTTTGCGGCGGGTGTGTGTGTGAACTGTGTATGTAGACTTTGTAAGATAATGACTGGGGATGAGACTCTGGAAGGTAATTTGACTATATTTCCCTTGAGTACTTATTATGTGATCTTAGAAATGGACTGGTTGTCCAAGCATACGCAACTGTAGGTTGTCACCTTATGGAGGTAACTTTAATGATTGATAGGAGGATGATGATCGTTTACCAGAGTGGTAATGGTCGAGTAATGAGTGATTGACTCATCAAAACGTGTCTAGGTGTACAAGGAAACCTAGCATGCTATATTTATATATGTGTGTGTGTATACTTCTTTTAGATCTAGAGGAGGAGTCTAATATTGTAGGAAGAAATGCAGCAACATCAGTGGCTAATGAGTTCGATAATATTTTCCTCGACAGGTTCTCTAGATTAGCATCGCATCGAAAAAATTGAGTTTGGCATCGAGTTATTCCTAGGGATCACTCCGATTTCCATAGCACCGTATCGATTGGCGCCTACAAAAATGAAGTAATTCAAGAAGCATCTTTAGGGACTTATAGATAAATAATATATTTAAGATAGCATGGGATCAACCAGTTCTTTTCGTTGAGAAACATAATGGTATGCTCAGGTTATGCGCTGATTGTCGACAGCTAAAATCGGGTCATCGTAAAGAATAAGTACCAACTGCCCAGGATCAATGGATTGTCTGGCTGGTTAGGAGGGTCCCGATATTTCTCGAGAATAGATTTACAATTTGAATAGCATCAACTGCATGCCAAAAGGTTAAGTTTCTAGAGTATATTATCTCTAAGCAAGGAATCTCAGTGGATTCGTCTAAGATAGAGGCTATAGTACGGTGGAAACAACTTAAGATTTTGGCCTATGTTTGCAGCTTTTTAGGACTCGTCGGGTACTACAGGTAGTTTGTGAAGGATTTCTCAAAGATAACGGTTCCATTAACATGGCTGATCAGGAAAAGTATCAGGTTTGAATAGGATGAGAAATGTGGATGTGCTTTCCAAGAGTTGAGGAATCAGTTGATTATCGCTTCTATATTGATTACGTCAAGCAGTGACGAGTTTTATGAGGGCTACATTGATGTAGCAGGACGAGTATTCGGGTATGTGTTGATGCGGCATGGACGAGTTGTGGCTTATAGATCATGATAGTAGAGGCCTCACGAGCAGGACTACCCTACACATACTTCAGAGCTTGCCGCAGTGAGTTATGCTTTAGGGATCTGGAGATGCTACCTGGATGGAGCAACATTTCAGGTTTTCTTGTATCACAAGAGCTTAAGGTATTTGTTCAGTCATAGAGATTCAAATTTGAGGCAACGGAGATAGATGGAATATATGGGGGACTATGATTTCTTACTATAGTATCATCCGGTTAAGGTCATTGTGGTTTGGACGTGTATAGTTGGAGGTCTTCGGGGATCCGCACACATCTGGCATTAAAGGATTGGAAAAGAGATGCTACCGTGAGCTAATATGGGCTACAGTACTATGAAGACTTCGATCAGGTATCAGCGTATCATGTGGGATTGGCTCCAACATTTGACTAGATGATAAAGTAAATTTAATGGCGGGACTAGCATCTTTAGGGAATAGGGACGCATATACAGACCGAGAAGCAGTTTGAAGAATGGAGGATTCATGCAGATGGGTTGTTGCATTTCAGGGAGCGTCTAGTAGTGCTTGTGATCGAAGGAGTGACAAAGGCTTTGATGGACGAAACTCGTAAGTCTTAGTTCTCTATTCATCTAGAGGGTACAAGAACGCATCACGATTTACAGAGGCAGTATTGGTGGAGAGGTATGAAGAAAGATGTTCAATACAAGTACATGGTTAAGTTTGTGACTTGTCTCCAGGTAGCAGCTGAACATCAAAAGCCCACTAGTCAGCTTTAGTCATTTCCCATTTTAAGGCGAAAATGAGAGCATGTCGTGATGGATTTTCTTACTGGGTTGCTAAGGATGGAGTAAGGGCATGATGCAATTTGGGTCATCATTGATGATTGATAAAATTGGTGCATTTTATTTCCTTCTTTTAGGTTGTCATGTTCGAGATGAGTTTTTGGAGAAGCTTTTTGGAAGCTTAGGCACAGACTTGGATTTCAGCGCGGCTTTTCATCCTCAGATCGATGGGTAGCCTGAGCGAGTTGTTCAGATGCTTGAGGATATGTTATGCACGTATGTCCTAGACTTTGATAGAGTTTGCATACAATGATAGTTATCGTGCAAGCATCAGGGTGGCACCGTTTGAAGCACCATATGGACGGTTGTGTCGTTCGTTAGTGAGTTGGGCAGATTGAAAGACAAGATCATTATTGGACCCGAAGGAACCCATAAGAACAATGAAAACGGGCACCGTGACTCGTGATCAGTTGAGAGCTGCTTAGAATAGGCAGAAGCGTTAAGCGAATAGGAGACGCCGACCTCTAAAACTCAAAGTAGAGGATTCTATTTACTTAAAGGTTTTACAATGTAAGTGAGTTTTGCGTTTCGGTGTGAGTGGGGAACTTGCACTGAGATACAACTGATTATTCAAGGTTCTCAACATGTTGGAGTGATCGTTTATCTCCTTGATCTTCCTCCCGAACTCTCTCATGTTCATGTCGTATTTTGTGTGTCGATGCTTTAGGAATGTCCACTTAAGCCAAGCAAGACTGTCTCGATTCATGATGTGTAGATTCAAGAAGACACGACTACGAGGAGATACGGGATTAGATTATTGATCAAAAAGTGATAGGTTTAAGACACCGTGGAGTTCCGTTAGTGAATGTGGTGTGGTAGCACCACAAACCTGGGATTAGAGTTGGCTATGCGGGAATTGTATCCGCATTTATTTTATCTTTCAGATTGGTTTTTGAATTTCAAGGATGAAATTTCTTTTAGGGGTGGAGAGCTGTAACACCTAGAATTTAATTAAGCAAGATTAGTAAATAAAATAGTGAATTAGTGTGCCATGATGTAATTTGAACATAATTTAACTATTTTGTGACATTGTCAAATTAAAGTTACTTTTAATCATTTTAACCATTTTTAGTTATTTTCATTTGTCATTTTGGATTTTTGAACAAAACAATTTGTCAAGTATCCAATATATCTCTTTTGGAAAACCATGTGTTGGAATATAGTTTTTACTCTATAAAACCACATTTTTTGCTATTTATTCTTCTCTCCCCCTCCTCTTCTTCACTCACTCTCCTTCTCACTCTTTTAGATCTCTCTCTGTGTGTTTCACTCTCTCTTTCTCTCTCTTTGATTCAAAATTTTAAAGCTCAAGCTTCAATTCTCAGCTAGATTGGAGGCTTAGGAATGTGATTGAACTTCCACAAACTCGATTTCAAGCTTAGATTCAAGGTTAGTTTAACTTTTTTTTCCAAAAATTTTAAATTTTGTCTTAAACTTTGATTTTCTTTGAATGTGGAAATTTGAGTTTGATTTAGCTTAGGAAACCTTGAATCTAAGTTAGTGGAACTCAAATTATCTAGAACCTAGGTTTGATTTGATAAAAATTGGATTAAATCAAGTTTTTCCTTTTTTCTCTATTTTTCTCCATTTTTGGATTTCTTTGAAATTTTCTATATAAATCTTGTTTAAATGTATTTAAAATTTTTCTAGTATAATTTTCTATCATTTATGATCATTATAAATGACTGGGAATTGAGAAAATAGGTTAGAAATGAAGATTTGAGCTTGGGGAGGCCGAGACTCAAATATAAAAATTTCTAGATTTTTCCAGTTTGACAGGCTGATCTTGATCATCGGCAGGTCGAATTCATGAGTTTGCCATACCGGACTTAGATTGTCAACAGGACCAACCTGGAACAGTTCGACAAGCCTGTCCTATGTGGCTTATTATAGTTCGGCTGGCCGGTCTAGGGGTTCGGTTGGCCGACTAGACTTTGTAAAAAAATTTATGATTTTTCATCAGTTTTCACTGTTTAAAACTATAGATAGGAACTTTAGCCTTATGGCATCATTTTGTGAATCTAAATGGCACACTAAATTACCATAAGATAGTATAATTGTGTAGAACACCTTAAGCTAGATGTTGATGGATCCAGTTCCTATTTAAGGTTGTTCGTGATTCAATGGAGCTAATGCATAGCAGGTCGGAATCGTGGTACTGAAGTTGCAATGCAGAGTATCAAGGTAAGACTTCTACCCTTCACTCCTTTGGTAGCCATGTTTTTTTTTTTTTTTTTTTAAAAGGATTTTGGCCACAAAGCATTTCCTTTTAAATGTTTTCAAGAAATGAAGTTTATTACTTATTTTCATTATTGGCTAAATGATGAATGATCATAATAAGCGTAATGAGAATATTCGGTAAATGAGACATGATAATGATATGACACCGGACGTATCGGTTAGTATCGTCTGGAATGATAAAATAAAGCATGATGCTATGTATAGAGATTGGGTTGTGAGGAGCGCGACTTTAAGGGCAAGTCCCGAAACTTAGCTAGGCCACTTCGATGGTGATTCATATGGCTTTGAAGAAAACATGATAATGAGACTGTCTATGGATGAATGAATGATTAACCGGTATAAATAAATTTAATAAGCTTCAGTTAGTTTTTTGTTTATTTATTTATCTTGTCTTACAGCTTTTGTGTAAAAATGAATTACATGTTTAAATCAAATACTTTCAAAAGCTTAATCCTACTGAGCCTTTCGCTTACATTTTTCTTATTTTAAAACTTTTCTTTTAGGTGGATTGCAGCTTAGGATCGATTGGGAGGCAACATGGCAGACATGTGAGTCGTAGGGATAATGCTTAGGCTATTTCTTTATTTTAATCAAGGCATGTATTATTTAAATTTTTATCTCTCGTATTGGACTGTGATTGTAATATTTTATTATTGATATCATGTGTGCACTCTAATGTGGGTCCGATGGGGCCCGGCCCATGTCCTTATTATTTTGTTTCATGATTAACCATTTCAAAATAACCGTAGTTGTTTTAAAATGTTTTTAAACTACCACATTTTTCAAAATATCCCTAAAACATTTAACTGGTGGTTTAATAAAAAAAATCTAGTTTAATTAACTTAATTAATCCTCCACGTCATTACCCATACTTTGAGGCATGACAATAATAGTCGATATCTCAGCTAGGTACCGATATCGTGGCCGGTCATTAGTTGGTGTGACATTCTGACGGCATGTCAAGGGTATATTTGGTATCTAAATATAGTACATGGTTGTGATATTCTCTTCTAATATTTTTTCTTTATAGCATAAATCAATCTAAGTTTAGAATTTATAGCATTCTTGTAAGGACCCCTAGTTTGGGTGTTTTAAACCCAATTTGGCTAATAAATCCACTGATTTAATTGGATTTACTAGTAAATTTATCTTATTATGGATATTTTTGAGCTATGTTTTGGCTTGGATTTACTAGTAAACCCACGAATTTGCTAATAAATCCAAAGATTTTCTAGGCTTGTAACCTCATGAATTTACTAGTTGACGGCAGTATTGGCTATGTTGACGGGACAGAACTAAATAGAGAAAGGGGGGAATAGAGAAAGGGGAGAAGAAAGAATTGATGGTATTTTTGATTTTTTTAATAAAATTATAAATCTAAAGATTAATTTTTAACGTTTTTCCTCAATTATAACTTTTGTAATATTATACCCCCAACTTTAAAAAGTAATATCTATTCTCCTCAATCTATGAAATATTAAAAAAACTCCTTTTATCATAATTTTTCACATAAATGACATAATGTCATTATTGGTGAAAATTATGGAAAAGTTTAATATACCGTTACACTGTTAGGTTATTTGGTGCCATCTCATGAAAGAAAAAAATGAATATTTTTTTACAAATTTTTTAAGTTTTTTTTTAGTTTTTTACAATAATTAAAATTTTAAAATTATATTAACTTTTAAATTCAAAAAATTATCAAAATACTCCTATATCATGTATCGAATTATAATTACGCACTACTTTTTATTACAAATTTTAACAAAAGAAGTTTTTCATTTTTTTTAATCTTGAGAAGTTTTTCATTAATATTTCATAAACATATGTCATCTAATATACTGTTTAATAAAGAATAATTTTAACTATTATTTTAGTTATCAATAATATAAAACTTTCTATATTATACAATAAAAAAGTTATTTTGTTATAAAACTCTTCCGTACACTTACAACTATTATGTCAAAAGCATGTAAATATGAAGTTCGGAAAACACACTCTCACAATAGATATTCGCTAATCTGAACTAAAATACCACGCTATCATTCTCTAATCCCATCTACAATATGCAATTTCCCCATCCTTCCCCCATATTTCTCTAAATCCCATTCTGTGATTGTATTTACGACGATCCTTTCCCAACAAAACTTGATAAATTACAGAGTTCCCACCTTCACTCTCAGAGTCTCTTGTTTTTCTCTCTCCGAGCTCCAAACATGGGGACAATTCGCATGATAGGCAAGGAAGTCGAAACTTACTAACGATCTTTTCAACGTTAACATTCATTCTTACTCTAAAACTAACATCTTTCTCTTTCTCTCTCTCTCTCTCTTTCTATCTATATATATATATATATATATATATTTCCCAAAAACAGATATAGCAGTGAACTTCACAGGTCAGGCATTTCATCGAACACTTCGTACTCTTCGATTTTCGAACAACAAAATCCTCCTCTTTTCTTATCTCTCATTTGGCCGCAAATTTTTTTTTTTTTTTTTTTTTCACGCAAACAGATGGAATGTTCAAAGGCATTTACCATGGGAAGCAGTGCCACGTGTCCGACATCGCCATGGTTTTGAGCAGGGCTTGGAGCGCCGGCGTTGACCGCATTATTGTATTTATCATTATATATATATGTTTTTCCCTTTGGAATTTCTATAATAATTTGACTAAATTAGAACTTGATTTATTTTATTAGAGCTAGAGTTTAATTTAGCTCTATGATGTAGGTTACTGGTGGGTCACTTGAGGAATCAAAGGAAGCTCTCGCCCTTGCTGAAACTGATGGTTCTTTTTTTTTTTTTTTTTCCAGAATTATTTTATTCAATTTTGTATATAATCCTTACCATTTTGGTTTTTGTCAAGCAGAATGAGATGTTTATTTTATTTATTTATTTAAATACAGGAAGGCTTTTCTGCACAGTTGGTGTGCATCCCACAAGATGCAAGGTTGTTCCAGAAATTTATCCTTAAAGGCTTGAACATTTTAGTTTCTGTTTTTTTGGTGATGTGTCGGTGAATTCTTTAAGGTTTTAGCTTTTAGCCCTGAAATTGATAATAGATTATTGAGATTTAGCAGTGGTAGTCATATGTGTGTTGCGTGATGACTTAAAATTTTGCCAAAAGGATCACATAAAATGCAAAATGATCTAATTTTTGAGGGTTCTTAAGAGTAATGAAGAGAACATTTTGCACTTTGGTATGAGTGAAAACCTTTTGTTTCAAACTATGTTCTCAAGTGGGCTCTTTGTTGTTGATTTTATGGCCAGGGATTGGAATTGCCCAAAAAAAAAAAAAAAAAACCCTAAGTTTAAGGAATAGTTGGCAGAAAAGTTGCCAAACTGTCATAATGTTAAAAGCATGTTTCAATGTACGTACTGTATCCAATGTCGGCTTAGCTAGAGATGTGTGTAATCATGCCTTATGATTTTTTCACCCCCCAGGAATTTGAAGAGAGTGGAGATCCGGAAAAGCATTATCAAGATCTTTTGTCATTAGCGCAAGAGGGAATGGAGAAAGGGAAGGTATGGATTGTCACTTTGGTCACCAAGGAAGAATGATTAT
This sequence comes from Artocarpus hirsutus, assembly GCA_946598075.1. NCBI lineage: Eukaryota > Viridiplantae > Streptophyta > Magnoliopsida > Rosales > Moraceae > Artocarpus > Artocarpus hirsutus. The sequence continues at coordinate 69,547 of CAMOHE010051875.1, read as the reverse complement.
GCTCTTTAGGATTTTGAGTTATTTGGCTTGTGGAGGGAAAGTTTGAGATGTGGATATGATGATGCACTTTATGTATGTTTTATGCTGTTCTCAAATGTGTTCATAAGGTGGTTGCAATCGGTGAATGTGGATTGGACTATGATAGGCTTCACTTTTGCCCAGCAGAGATTCAAAAGAAGTACGTATGTTCACCATTTGGACATAGGCATTCTATGTTTTGTTTAATTATGAGACATATTGGTCTATTATCTATCTGTGTGCGAAAACTAGGTACTTTGAGAAGCAGTTTGAATTAGCATATGCTACAAAGCTGCCCATGTTTCTTCATATGCGTGCAGCCGCTGATGATTTCTGTGAGATCGTAGAGAGAAACAAGGACAGGTGAGCTTGGTGGAAACGATAGATTATGGAGTTGATATTCGAAAATGTCAGATGTGTGTCTATCTTTATATTTTTACAAGTAAACAATTTTTGGGTTGCAAGGCAATGGCTTCAACTTTTCTACGCGTTCTTGTTTTCGTTGTTGCTGGTCATCAAATCATTTCAAGTTTATACATTAATTCTTGTGGATAAATTTTTCACTTTCTTTTTTTTCTTTGCTTTTCCGTAGGTTCACTGCTGGGGTCACCCATTCATTTACTGATAGTGCAGAAGACAGGGATAAACTTCTTTCCTTTAAGAATATGTATATAGGTACATTTTGAGGAGTCTTATCTTTCTTAATATAGTATACCTCTGACTAGAAATTACTACATGCAACGTCCTTTAAGGTCCCAGATAAATATTTCACTTTTGTTTCTATCTCATTTGGGAGAAGCAGGGGTAAATGGTTGCTCTCTGAAGACAAGCGAGAATCTTGATGTTGTAAGGGACATTCCTATAGAGAGAATGATGATTGAGACAGATTCTCCATATTGTGAAATCAAGAATACTCATGCGGGGATTAAGTTTGTTAAGTCTGTATGGCCTTCTAAGAAGAAGGAGAAGTATGATCAAGAAAGTATTGTTAAAGGCCGTAATGAACCTTGTTTAGTTCGGTGAGTGGAAACTCTTTTGTGCTCTTTTTCCTTTGTAAATGAGAATCCTAGGATAGACTGTTTGTTTATTTTTATTTTTATTTTTGGGTTCACGGTTAAGATTTTACGTTTTTGTTGATTGTTTCACTGTTTGATCTGTTGCTTACCTTTCTCTCAATAGGCTTTCATTCGATAATCAATCGCTTAAAACTTTGGAAAATGTACTGCATGGCTACTAGTGACAACTATTTATACCGCAAAGAGATGCTTGTTTGCATAGTCCGTCGAGACGTTATCATTTTAATTGTAATTTAGGTATTACTTCTTTACATATTATGGCTATGGCTTTCAGGCAAGTTCTTGAAGTTATAGCTGGTTGTAAAGGTATCAGTGACATAGAACAGCTGAGCAGGACACTATACGACAATACTTGCAGGTATTTGTGTCATTACGTTTCCTGAGTTGGTTAAAATTTAAAACTAACATGCCTAAGAATAGTCCTCTGCAGCCTAATATTGCTCCAAGCCTTGTAATTTGACCTCGAAATCATTCTTGTTTATCTATTGTAGAATCTATCACCATGGTATTCCCGTTCATATCATTTTTAGAGGATCAGAATTTTGCTTCATGAAATCATGTTGTTGTGCAGGGTTTTCTTCCCTCAGGATCTTGATTCCGCAGCAGACGCCCTTCTTTCTGGTGGCCACGGTCCTTAGCGAATTCCAATTATAAATTCAATACCCTTTTGCCAAAGATACTCCTCGTTTTTGTTGAGGATGCATTGAGTTGAGTCACATATATTTGTACTTCATTTGCCAACCTTCTCCGTTAACGAACAGGAGAACTCTCAATCTTTTAAGGTCAATTGTAAGAGATACCAAATACATTCTCTTCTTCTCTTGTTTTGATGTGTGATTGCGGCTCCTAAGCTTCTCACAATATAAAGGAGCCAATAATAGCAGGAATGTATTGCATGACATATGTGGCATACATATTTTTTTAGAGTTTTTGGAAATATTTTTGTGAGAGTTTTTGAGGTAAAAATTTCAAAAATACTTTTAGCACAATTCTTTAAAAATTCATATTTTCCAAAACAAAAAAAATTCATATTTTCCAAAACAAAATCATTTTAACTTATTTTGAAAATACTACCGTTTAAAACAAAATTATTTTCACCTGTTTTAAAAATACTATCGAAGGAGTTGTGCATAATCTATATCATGCATGAAGAGCTGAGATTTATAAGTTATGTCCTATCAAAATAAGCTATGCAGGAGCTTAGTTTCCTCGAAAAAGAGTGCCCGATGTGCTAAAAAGGTTGAAAAGGGCGAAAAACATCCATGTGTTCAGCGAGAGAAATGAAAACAGGAGCTCCAATAGCTAAAGGTGGAAAATCACGTTGAACCTTGAGGTGAAAGATAGTGATGCTTCAATGTGTCTTAAGGTGGACAAAACGAATGAAAGATCAACTTTTGACGCTTACTCACCACCACTGCACATAATTTAAATCAAATGAAAATAGTTATTCTTATTACTCTTAAACTTTATAAAGTTTCCACCATTTTGTCTTTTAAATCTTAAAAATTATTACTTTATTCCTTGAATTTTGAAAACTTCTTTTTTTCTTTTTAAACTTTAAAAATTACCACTTTGTCTCCTGAACTTTCAAAACTCTTCACTTTGCTCTTTGAACTTTCAATTTTTCGTTAAGATGAATCAATTTAGCCTATGTGATTCGCATTTTAGACTAATAAAATCTAATTTTTGCCTCTTATAGGTGACTTATATGTAAATCACATAGGCTTAATTCAGTTTATTTGAATGGAATATCGAAGGTTCAAAAGATAAAGTGAAGAGTTCTAAAAGTTCAGAAGGCAAAATGATAATTTGTAAAGTTTAAGGAGCAAATGAGAAGTTTCGAAAATTCAAAGGGTAAAGTCGTAACTTTTAAAGTTCAGGAAATAAAATAAGAGAGGCCCTAAGTTTAAGGCCATTGGTGTTAATAACCTTTAATTAAAAAAAAAGGCTCCATATGAGAATGCAAAGAAATTAACATGAATGGTTTTAGTCTGTTCTTGAATGGAGTAAGATACTATGAGTGGCATTTTGCTCTTATGTACAAGATAACACATGCCGTGAAAATCTAACAGCAAAATGGAAACTAGAATAAGCATTTATTTGTACGTACCCCCTTACACTGCTCATACCAATTTGTAATTTGTGGTAGACAGGCACATAAAGAAACAACTCCATTCATATTTTCCTCATGTATTAACACCGGCAAGCAATTCACCACTATCAACGCTTTCTGTTGCCGCTTCCAAAGGCGCCTGAGGGGAAGCTGGAGGAGCTCCTTCAGTGGCCATATTTAATCTCAGTGGCCGTCCTTGTACCTCCTGTTTCTCCGCGCATGCAAGAAACACACAGTTAACAAGAAGATCAATTTAACAACACTTACTTTCATAAAATTTGCATAATTCAAATGCCAAGTCTTTGCTCACCACTCCATTCATGGCATCTAAAGCAGATTGTGCAGCCTCAGCGGTTTCAAACGAGACAAATCCAAACCCTCGAGATCTTCCCGTGTCCCTCTCGTAAATGACCTTGGCACTCAACAAGCCAGGCTGATCAGCAAAAGCGTCTCTTAGATCCTGTGAAATGAGGCCCCAACCAAGGTTTCCTGCATATATCTTGTGAGGGCTGTCTACATAGCCCTTGTTCATGTTTCGAATCTTTGGCCCTAGTACTTCCCTTTCTCCTCCTCTCGGCACTTGGGGGAAGTTTACCTTGACAGTTCTTCCTCCCACTTGCTGTTAACCAATGTAACAGCTAAATAAAAACATCACTTGTACTAATCTACGTAAATAATCTTTAGGCTTGATTCCATTTTTGGTTCCCGAAGTTAGGAATAACAGGTCCCTGAATATCAAAATTTATCATTTCGCCAAGAACCTATTAAATATTGGATGCAAAATGACATGCAATAGTCATTTGACATTTTAGTACGGGCGTTCAAAATAACATGATTGTCACATGTCATTTTCCATTCACTTTCTAATAGATTTTCTCAGCAGAAGGATTCAAAGGGACAATTTTATAGATCAGAGACTACTTGTAGGACATTTTTTATGCAAGGGACCAAAATGAAATCATAGAGCTCTTACAGCAGGACACGCATTTTGCCCTCTCAATCGATCCTGTTATTTTAACCATTGAAATGACTTTTCAATGATTTGGCTACAACTGTACATGTTAAAAATTTACAACACGTGATGTAAAAACTGTTTTCAACCATAGGACCTACCAATTGGGCCAAAATGCTTGTCCTGAGTTTTGCTGTTAGATTAAGCCGATTCTTTAGTAGGCATCTTTGAGGCCTTTGTAACTTGAACAGTACAAGGAAAAAGTGGTTAAGTAGTTATCAAGTGGTGGCACCACTTTTTGGTTTCATAGTTTTTTGTAACAGGAACCCATAAAAATTTTGGACTCCATCAACGTATGTATGCATGTCTATGGGGCTAAATTATCAGCATAAACTGAGGAGCTCTAGCTTGTGTCTACTTAATTATTGTTGCTGAAAAATGCCTCAAAAGAGAAAAATGCATGCTATGGCTTATTCTTTCACGATCCAAGTACAGAACAACGAGAAATATATATAGAGAATCTTGTTTGAGCCAAAAGTGAAACCAATGTGTAAAAACATTTGGTACTTACAGAGCCATCAAACAGCCGAATAGCCTTTTGAGCTGCCTCAACGCTTCCCATCGTTACAAACCCAAAGCCCCTGCTCCTATCTGTAACTCTATCATATATAACCTAAAACAAAACTCAAGAAAATAAAAATCACAAAAACCTTCTAAAAAAAAGTTAATGTAGTGCTTTTAATGTTGTCAGTCTCCCAGTTACAAGTGTTTGCGAGAGTTTGGTTACAAAACATTTTTTTAAAAATTAATCACTGAATCTTATTGTCCTTTTGCGGGTTTAATTTCTAACCATACAATTGTCATTCTTTTTAAAATTTAGTAAAAGCTAAACAAAATGTGATAACTTGAAATTTTAAGAGAACAGTCCCATAAAAATAAAACACTGTTTTCAATGCTTATGATGCCAAAAAATTAGAATATTTTGCACATCACGTATCATACACATTGTTTTTGTAAAGTTTTAAGCTTTTACGCAATAGACACAATTCAAAATAATTAAGAGTGTGCAGGGGAAGCGAGTTGGAAATAAAAATTTGAACTCAAAACACCGTAAAATTTCAAATTTTGTAAAAAAAATATATTGTAACGAAATTGATTTAAACGAAAACTTTTGTATTCGAATCAAGTTTCTATTTGGGATCTACTTAAAAGACAAAAGCTAAAAAAAAACAGAGGCTAAATGTAAATTACTACTTTTTTCCAAAAATTCATATCTAAATTATAAAAAAAAAAAAAAGCACAAAAAAGAAGAAAACTGTCGAATTACCTCGACGGAAATGACACTACCAGCCTCACCAAAAACCTGGGCCAATTGGGTGGAATCCATGGAATAGGGCAAATTTCCCACATAGAGCCTTCCACCTTCACCATTAGACCCTGACGAAACCTTTCTCTCTTCCACCTTTTCTTCTTCACCTCCTTCTCCTTCTCCATGTTCAGACAATTCTGCTTCTGGGTTTTCTTCCTCAGACTTCGTTCCTTCCTCTCCAAGCTCAGCGCCGTCAAATGAGGCCGAAGAGAGCCGGAAACGGGGGAGAGAAGAAGAGAGGAGAGAGAGAGAAGAGGAGAAGTTGGGGAATTGGGTGGCCTTGAGAGAGAGGGGTTTGAGAGATAGATTTTTGGAATATTGTAGCGGGGAGAAATGGGTGGAGATGAAGGTGGTGGTGGGAGAGTGGGTAATAGAGATTTTGTTGGAGAGGGAAGGAGAAGTGGCAGCCACGGTAGCCATGGAAGGAACAGTGTCAGAAGAAGGTTTTTTTCTTTTTTTTTTTTTTTTTGCGGGGGGTTTGGGAGGGTAAGGTAGTTGGGACGACACAAGATGTAGCTTTGATAATTGTACACGTGGACAAGGTTTGTTTGCTTTGTGGTTTTATAAGATTTTTTTTTATGTTTTATTTTTAATTTTTATTTTGGGATACGAGAGAAAAATACTTTAAAATAAACGACATAGATCCCTCCAAATAAATTAATAAATAAACGACACAGATATTGTAAACGACAAAACGGGGGATGATAATATCGTTGTCGTTTACTTAGTCGAACGACATACGGCATCAAAATTTGGAAAAACGATGAATAATGCGAAGTTGTGGTTATGGCGTGGGACGACTGTAAACTGCTAGACGACCAATTATATGTCGTAACCCAAACGAAATGACAGCTAAATTTTACGGTACTTTGCGACAAAAGAAAAAAAAAAAAATGTCGTTTATTAACCAGAACGGCATTAGAGTGTTTGAAAATAGAAGTATAAATTAAAATTATAACACTGGACTATCTAACAATTTTATACTGTAACAAAATATATAAAAGTTTTATAATATAATTGTTAAAATTTATTAGTTTCAAGTGGATTGGATTGTTGAGGAAAACCAAATGCGACAAAAGGTATGTCCGAGCTCGCACAGATATTATTAACAGTATCAATATGTCGTCGAAAGACATAAAACATGCAGACGACAAATAGAATGCCGCGTGTTGTTTACCATGAACAGCAAGGTGATGTGTCAGACATCATAATTTAACGTTGTGAATATTTCGTTTATTAGTTGAAAAAACTTCAAAGCTTCTACAGAATTATTAGTTTCCTAATATTGTCAGACTTTGACCGATGTTATTAATTGTTCAAAATAAAAAAAAAACCATCAATATCTCAGGCGGTCGAATAGGCAAGAGGAGGATGTAGCTTAGATGTAAAGCGCTCGCTTAGCATACAAGAGGTACAACAGCTACGGGGATCAATACCCCCGTCTCCAAATTGGGATTTCATCCATTCCACACCCCCCTCCTTTTTTATTTGGATGCTAAAAAGACAAAAACGACAGGAAAATTTCGAAAAGATGATCAAAAGTACGACAAATAATTAAAAACGACGGCGTGAATTTCAGGCTATTTCGGATCTGGTTTCGAGAGAAGGGAAGTTGGAGATTGATATACTGGGTGTAAAAGTGGGTGAAGATAGAGTTGGTAAGTGGCTGATCTAGTGATTTAGTGGAAGGTTCTCGTCGGAGAAGAGAAGAGCAAAGAAGTAGCATTGATGGTAGCCAAAAAAGCTAATGCAGTTGGAAAAGACAGAGAGGTGGTTGCTTTCACAAGTTCAATTATTTGTTATTATTAATTTAAAAACACGCGCGTCCCACGAGCGTGTTAAACATGTTAAAAAAAGAAAAAAAAAACAAAAATTAAAAACATTTCGAAAGAAAAAAAGAAAAGAAAGTTTTGGGAAGAAAATAATAAAAAACGTTTCAACATTTGAAAAAATAAATTTTTCCAAAAAAAACTTTTTGGACATTAAAGAGAAAAAAGGCTTAAAAAAACAAAATGTTTCAGTTGAAATTAAAAAAAAAAAGTTTCATAAAAAGAAACAACGAAATGTTTCGAGTTTTGAATATCCTAGAAGCACCGTGCAAAACTTATTCTTTTTTTATATTGTTATATAGATAATATATGTAAATAAAAAGATTTTTGAAAGAGAAATACCGGGGAAAAAGCTTTTTTTTACAAGCAAAACTAAGAAGAGAAGAAAAGAAAAAAGAGAGGAAGAAACAGTAACAAATGGTAATACATGAAGTGAAAGAAGAAATAGAGTTTGCTCCTACAGATTATTATAAAAAGCGTTTTGTTAGCTTTCTATTTTGATAGTCTTCCTCATAAGCGACAGACAATTTGTCGTTGCAAAGCATAACAACGTAGAAATACTAAACGACAAAACGAGATCAGAATTTCATACGTTTATAAATTTTTTTTGGGGGGTTTTGGGTGTGGGGGCTTGTGGGGGCCTCCATTCAAAACGACATATCATTTTAGAATATAAACGACTTTGATAATTAAAACGACATACAAAAGAAAAATAACAATGATGGTAACGATTTATTATTTATTTAGCTAAATGATGTTAAAATTTCAGGGCACGTCATTTATCTAGTCAAACGACATGATTTTGGCGTTTTAAAAGTTAAAATTATACAATATTCTGACATCAAAATTTTAAAAGACTGACGGCAAATGAGAATGACATGTTTGTTCATTATCCAAACGACATCTAACATGTAAAAGACATACTAGTCTTTTTTCCTTTCAATGTGAAACGACAAAAGAAAGGTCAACGATATATCATCCATGAGGTATAACTACATGAAACTTCTAGACTACAAATTTGAATGATATGTCGTTTTGACACCTAAACCCCCTTATACATTTAGGGATAATTATCTTTTTACGGCGTTTATGTTAAGATAATTCAAAACCTATAACTTTGATTTTAAATCTTATCAAATTCATATATTCAGATTAGATTTAATATATAAATTTATATATTTTTCCAATCGCTATTTAATTTGACAAAAAAATTGACCAAAATATCCTTAAATTGAGAAATAAAAGAACTTTACAAATTAAAAAAAAACTTTGTACTAAGGTCTTCGATTTTAAAAATCTATAAAATACCCTAAAATAGATGTTTTATGTATTTTTATTTATTTATTTATTTTGAAAATTTTAATTTTTCTTTCTTTTATTTAAAGATAATTTGGTCATTTTTAATATCAAAATCAACTATTGACTGAAGTAATGTATAAATTTATATATTAAATTTAATCTAAAAGTATAAATTTAATAAAATTTAAAACCAAAAAATATAGTATTTAAATACATGTAAAATACATAATATATAAAAAAAGGTAAATAACCCTTCTATTTATAAACCATAAACGACTATATAAGGAGGAATTTAGATTTTAACGATAATAAAATTTGGTTAAAACGCGTTTTGCTATTGGATTGATTAAGGGTTGTGAATGACAAACAAAATCTCGTTCTAAAATGTGAAATGGTCTAAATATTTGAGGACACGTGGTTGAGTTAGTTGAACGACAACTCACTCCTATACAGTCGATAGTATGCCGTTTTACATGTAAACGACAAAAATATGCTAAAAGATAAACCAGAGATTACCAAGACATGTCGCAACGTTTTTTTTTATTATTTTCAAATTTACTTCTTGAAACTATGTCATTTATGTTAAATTGTTTAATAATTTTTAAAATGTACTACTTAATCCTTCTAAATTTATGTCATTAGCAAGTATTCTTTTCCATCCAACTTTATTAGTTTTTGAAATTTTTTTGCAAAATATTTTTATATTCCCCTACCCCCCCCCCCAAACAGTATCACTTATATTATTTTGCCACTCCCCCTCGCCCACTTAAAAAATGTATTACTATGTCCTTTTTTTTTGTTAGCATATAACCTCTTTTCATCTAATTTTATTTGGCTAATAAATTTATTTATTTATTTTCTAACTTTACAAAACCTTAACATTAAAGCAATACGTAGATCCATGGCTTGCATATAAATATAAATATTTTTTATAGCATGCCATTCAAATACAAAGAAAATTCAATAGGGGATTCTTTGCAAGAAGTTAAAATAACGTGTTCCTCTTCTTGTAAAAAAAACTTCAAGAACTCTATTCTTTTAGAGAATTTTGTGGGTTTTTTTTACTTCTTAAGTATTTTTATGTGATTGAAATGGCCTATTGCAAAAAATAATACTTTTTCCTTGAACTTTTTTTTCCTTAATCTATTTTTTCCCTTAAACTCTTTTTTATGTTTGGATTTTTTCTCAAAGTTAAAAAAAAAAGACTTGTAAAGCCAAACAAAATTGGACATGAGAAGGTTATTTGCTAACAAACAAAATTGGGTGACATAGTGACATATTTTCAAAGTCGGAGGTTAAAATAACATAAGTGATATAGTTTGAGAGAAGTACAAAAATAGTGTACAAAAATATTCTAAAAACTAATAGAGTTGGATAAAAAGGAAAAACTTACTAACGAGAGGATCAAGTGATTCCTTTTAAAAATAGGGATAAATGTGAAAATAAACCTTCTTTTTTTATTTGTGGAGTCAGGACAATAAATTTGGGCCCGTGTTACTTGATTCAAGTACTTGACTGTCCTGATAATGAACATCTTTACCCTTGAAAGAGTTGAACAACAACTTGTACACGAAGAACAAAACGGAACAAAAAAGCTTTCAAAAATTACTAAAAGAGAAGAAGCAGAACATAACATAACATAGCATAACAAACATAGTTCTAGGGCACGTAATTATTCTTTCATACATCCGAGTTCACAAACACAAATAGAGTTGGCATATTACATAAGTCCAAGCACCCAGATACATTACTAAGCTTAAGTCTACAACACCAATCACACCATTGTTTATATCACAATCATTTTTCAAGCCAAAGTTTTCGGCCTTAATCACTAACGTCCACATTGTTCTCAAAGTCACACCCAAACCCACAAACTTCAACTCATTTATTCAAATCCACTCATAGTAGTATAGTTCCTAAACTAATTTTTGCTGGCTGCTCAAGACAGCCAACTGAGCCAAGAATGAGTTGCCATTGAAGTGCAAACCAAACGGTTTTCGGGGGGAACAATCCTCACACGATGAAAAACCCTTTTTGCAGTAACCAATACCAAAGCTATCTGCAAAAAGGAGATTTTTCTTATCCCATTTGTTTGCTGAGCAAGGAATGGGGTGTACTCTAGCCAATGCCACCAACATGGCAGCACCAAACCCCCATTTTGTCCCTTGCTGTCAAACTTTTATGTTGCAGCAGCCGTGATCGGATGCCGCAATCCATTTGTTGGGCATAACATCGATCATGCCCGCAAAGGGGTGGAGAGATGCCGGTCCAAGATGATGGCTCATCTGGAAGTGATCAAGATTTCCCCTTGTGTACATGCTTGTCACCTCTGATCCCGAGATGTTTGAGCCACTGCCGTTGTTGGCATCCTTTGATGAGTTCAGCGTTCCGCTTTCTGACTCCAGAATTTCGAAGCTTGGAGAGCGGGAGGTTTGCAAGGGTTGTTGCCTGCTGCCAAGCTTCTTGGCCTCGGGACTTCCCTCTTTGTTGTTGTTATTGTTGTTGTTCAGATTCTTTGTGTTCAGGAACCGGCCACCACATCCTCTTGGCCTGCGCATCGCGTGGAGATGGCGGGATTCATGCATATATGGCTGCAAAATTTTAAAGGATGGATTGGTGTGAGAAAACTAAGAAGCTTGTACTTTTCTTTCAAGGAAGTAAACGTTGGCCTCAAAGAAAATGATCTCCTTCAAAGCTGGCAAAAATTCGCCAAGTTAGTAGAATGTGGAAAATCAAGATGTGGTCAGATTAGAACTCTCATAATAGCCAGGTAAATATAAAGAATCAATTCCAAAAGGCTTTTTGTTCTCATTCAAGCAATTGATTAGTTTGTTTGTATTAATTTACAAGTTCTCCCAAAAGCTTTAGTTGTTAGAAGGTGGGCGAATAGTATCATTCTCTAACATTAGCCCTTCATGTGTGGGCCTAGACCGAACACAGTACTAAACATGGGTCAATCAGATAAGGGAGAGAATGCAAATGCCTAACATGGGCCTATCAAAGCAGACAACAGGCCCATACATGACAAAGCTAAAGTAAAATTGTAGGAATTTAAATACAAGGCCATCTACTCTAATACTGTGTTAGTTTATCACTTTGCCCAAAAGCTTAAAGGGTGTTATATTCTAACATTTTGGCCACGATTTTTAGTTTTTCTCAAGGTTAGTCCTAACAACAAGCTTCAACATTTAAACAACTTTGAGCTAATAGTTTTATATCTACCACATTCTCTGTTTCAACTTAAAATTTAAAAGAGCTATCCAACGTATCATACCTTTCGGCGTTTCCGCAGCTTATTCAGTAGCACTGCCGCCTTCGCACGGGACCGGCGGCGCCTGATAATTCCGTGGTACTGCTTAGCATTGACATAGATTGGTCCATCATCTGCAGTCAAATTCAGTGGCAGCATAATACGTCCCTGGTGCATTTACAATGTTGTTAATGATGTGAATTGGTGAATTTTGCTGGACAATATATCATAAGAGGAAATATAAGCAACGGTCAACCAATTTCCAAAAAGAGTGCTAAAGGTAAATTGTTGTTTGAGAGTTCCTAATGGAAATTTCCTCTTCAAATTTTCATTATTGAATCTTCTTTCTTCCATGTTCTACGATTGATTCTAAAATTTTAATCCCAAGTCCTATGCTCATCTTTGCGTCATTTTCAAGTCCATAGGATTAACATAATGGACCTCCATTTCTTGGGTTAAGATAAGAGCTTTGACACAGACATCCTAAAAACTAATCCAAGTAAGGCCTGAACAAAGATTTCCAAGATTAAGCAAAGATAATATGCTTCCAGAGATTTTATAAACTTAAAAATTAATAAGGTAGAAGGAGCTGGAAGACGAACCGAAATTTGTTGTCCATAAGAGATGAATCCACAGTATTGGTCCATATATGGATATTTTGCACAAACCTACAGTTTCAGTTCAGGAACAGGAGCAAATATAACCAATCAGTAAAGTAAAAAACATCAGAAGAAACAAGTAAAAGAACTGGGGTAGTCAGAAAATCGGACCATCGGCTGCCTGAATTCCAGCTCGAAACGAGCATGATACTCCGGCAGAGAAATCGTTGCCTGAGATTTTTGGCCATCTCCTGAAAATTTACAGTCACCTGAACAAGAAATAAGTCATCTGATTGAACACATTTGTTTCCACTATACCAAAACTTGGCGAACTGTTTTTCTTAGGATCATAATCAAATCAAGTTGGCAGCCAAGAACGGTATTAAAGAAAATGTGTTGGAGTAACCTTTGAGGAGCAAATAACATTGACCAACTGTATGTTTAGAGGATGATATTTCACTCATTACTAAGATCTGGTTCTTTGATCTATTAGCAAAAGGGCTGACGAGGAGAGAATAATTGTAGCAACATTCTAGTATACTAAAAAATACAGAAAATATACAGCAACTTACGAGGAACTCCACGACTTCAAAGTATAAAAAGTAAAAGAAATTCAATTCCCACATCGAATTAATATAAAGTAAACGTAAACTTAAAACATTAGGTTAAATTTTCTAAGATAGAAGATTAAAGCTTTAGAATGTTTAATTTCTATCAGAGGATGCTGATATGCGTCTAGTGTGTTTCACGGATAATTTTTCCCGGTGTGAATTTAAACATCTTAGCCCTATGTAGTACGGTGGGTTACTCGAAAATGCTTTATCTCTGTATTTTCATTCATTTTCAATCTATAAAATCAGTGATCGATCTATTTTCTAGTTGTTTTTGTGGAATTATGCTCGGACTTATCAGATGCATAATGACTTGAAAATTTCAAAGATCTATGATATATGATATTGGGGTGCTCTAGACTAATTTTGCAAGTTATTGAAATATATAGAAAACTTTCATTGGCAAAATTTTTAAAATTACTAACAGAGAACAATACCCACCAACACACAAAAAAAAGAAGAAGAGATTTAAATGTCTCATCTCTCCTTAAACCAATTTTGTTATGTCACTTGCTACTTTCATTTACATGATAATCTCTAATTCTATTTCATTTTATTGTCTATGTTTCTAAATGCTATATCCCATAGGAGAGTTATAGAAAAAACTATGTATATAAAATCAAGGATGAGAATTGAGAAGATTTACCAGGAAAGATAGTAAACTGAGTTGTGTTCCTGTTGTCTGGTCCTCCAAAATCAAGGCCTCTTACTGCTTGTTTGTTGGCCATGAATTGGTCGGTCCCGCAGCCGCCGCCGGGGGGTTGTTCCATGGTCAAAGGCTTCAGTTGTTGGCCACAAGAGTCTCCATAAAGTGACTGAGATCCAAAGGCATTCCCCCACCATTGCCCAGCTGGTATTGAGGAGGACAACTGCCCTGTGGTGTTTGGGATAAGTCCTTCATGTTCTTTGAAGAATATTGTTTGCATAGCCATAATTTAAAGAATATTGCTTGCAATATATTAGGTTTAGGTTATTAATTGTTTAGTCCAAGCCTGCAAAAGTGAAAAAAAAAAAAAACACACCAACCATGATCAACTATCTTTAACAGCACTCATTTCAAGAGGGAAAAAAAATGTATATATAAAAGAAAGACCACATTAAACAAGGACTAATTACGCCAAAAAGAAGGGAAAAAAAGTGAACTTTTTCATGCACTAAATTTTAGCCAAAATTGCAGAGTGCTTGTCTGATCAATAGCAGATTCATACACAAGTGTAATTGATCAAAATACCTTTAATTGGTGAAACAAAATCATCAAAATAATATAAATGGAAAAATTTCCCATTTGAATAAAAAAAATGATTTGAAGGTTAAGATCACAGTATTTTATTGGAAATTTGTTAGGAAAAAGAAAATAGATGAAGAACAAAGCCAAGGAAGATTGAACAAATTAATGAGACACATAAAATTAAGTCTATATATTAATTCTTATTAATACAAAAACTAAATTTGTTATTAAACTTCAGAAACTCCAATCATCATTTGTTCCAACCCTGATCACAACTGACATTAAACTTTTCCATTTCAAATTATATCAACTGTTAAAGGCAAGAAAATTTCCATGCTTCAATTGAGACATACATAGAAATATGCAATAGAAAATAATTTCTCAGCATTGAAAAGCAAAGGGAAATTTTAATCAGCTAATTAAAAGCAAAAAAAAAAAAAAAAAAAAAAAATCACACCAAGAAACTTTATATACAATCAAAACCCAGAAAAGCACTGTGAAGAAGCTGATCAAAGAAGGGGAGGAAAAAAAAAAAAAGAAAACAGAGGAAGAGATGAAAAGAAAGGAAGAAGAAGAAGAAAGTGGAGGGAACAGTGAAAAACTATATAATTCTGACAAGACTTTCCAACTATATTGGAGGAAAGAATTAAGGAATATAGTCTTCAGAACTCACACATCCGAGAATTACTAGAAAGATAGAAGTTGCAGCAGAGACACAGTTGTTTCGCGTCCAACGACGTACCAACACAGCAATAAAACAGAGAAAGAGAGAGAGAGAGAGAGAGAGAGAGAGCCGGATGATAAAATAAGCACAATTGTAATGGAACTAGACGTCGCTGCCCAATAACCTTTGCCTTTCATGCAATTCCCTCTTTGTATTATGTACCATATCCTTTATATATGTGTGTGTATATATATATTTTTTTACATAATATATGTACATATATATATATATATATATATATATAAAAGAAGGTGCTCTCTTAAAACTCTCTTGGCCTCAGTTTGTTTTTTTCCCTCTTAACAATTTTATTTTATTTTATTTTATTTTATTTTTTTTGCTTTAAGAAAACTAAAGTTTTTGAAATTATCTTTTATTTTCAATTTAGAAATATATTTTCTGAAGGGCACAACTGGGAGGTATTGGAATGTCAAAGTGGCAGGAAACTTGGCCTTTTCTTTCTTTCTTCTTCTTTTTTTCCCCCTAAGAGCCTGCCATCTAATATATGAATTTTAAATTAATTGTTGTTTTACGAAGGGCAAGTGGGTTCCAGATAAGTTTAAGAAAAAAAATGCAGATAAGGTTAAATATATGCGTAGGAGATGAGGAGATTGCATGGTTTTTGCCTTTGGTTCTCTAAACTGATCTCCAATGGCATGTGCATGGTCAGAAAGGAGTGCCATAATTTTTTAATTCCAGTTTTCCTATTTAACTTTGAGCACTTATGGTTAAAAAATAGCCTTGTTTTTCTATAATATATATGTGTATTTTTTAAGAAATATATATATATATATATATATATATATACATTTGTAAAATTAGACTATATAAAAAGCATTTTTTTTTAATTTTTAAAATGACTTAAAAATGATCCGTGTCATAGTATGATCATTTAGTGCAAAAAGGAACGAAAGTATTTTGATAATCTCAATTTTTTAAAATAGTTATTTTGACAAGCTCTCCTATATGATTGTATGTATCTGTTGCCCATATCAACTTGATTTTTTTTTTTCCATTAATCCATTTTTAGGTCAACTGTAATATCTTGTTGTTGTGTCAATTAAAAGAATATGATTATATCGAACATTCTCTTTAGAAAGCTTCAATTAGAACAATAGTGTAAATGTGACATGTTTTGATTCTAAAAGAAAAACATTAGAAATACAAGGAGAAAAAACAAGTTTTGAATTTTCTCTATACACTTTCAAACAAAACTCACTTTATCTAAAGATAACCACTGAAATTTGACCTTTCCCTTAACGGAAGTGGGAAATATTGAGTTGGCTTATGCCCCCATAGATTTTGTCAAGTAAATCTAATCAATTATTATTATATTCACTGGCTATTTTGCAAGAACAGCTTAACCAAATTACCAACTCAAAGCAGTAACATTTAATGATGATAGTCAAAATTGTCGCTGTTGCTAGTGATAAGGCAACATTAAGAGTAACATATATATACACACACACACACACACACACACACAGAGTATAAAAACGTGTTATATAATTCACGTTTCACATGAGGATCGTTGGGGTGACATTTGTATTTCATGCATGAAAAGTTCTTCTTAATAATTGACTTTATTTATTTTTAAATATATGGAACGAAAAGAGAGGACAACTGGTATTAAGAGAGTCTGGTTCCTTGTAACTAAATTGGGGTCTGCTGGAACGCTCATCCTACATCAAGCTCCCAACTCAATAATATTATTGTTGTTGTTGTTGCTGCTGCTGCTGGTGTTCTAATGAAAGAAAAATTCAATAGTATTGAATAACATAAGCAAAAAAAAAAAAAAAATCAAAATGTCAAGTAAAATAAAAGAACAACCTTTTGAGGCAAAGAGAGAACATCAAATGAAAATCCTCTGAAGCTAGACCGCAAATGGGAACAAAATAAGCAGAACCATGAGGAATAGCCATGACCACACCCTCCGAAATTAGACACTATGATAGGCTTCAATAAGCAAAACCTAGTCATATATATATATATGTATATGTATATGTTCAAGGACTATAATGTTATAGTTTTTATTTTTACGTATTATATTTGAAGGACGGTCCTTTAAAAACGACCGTAGAAAAATACGTAAAATTTATAATATGTAGAAAAACCACGTTACATAGAACATATTGTAAGTATCACTATCATTGTCAATTCATTTCACTCGTAACTACATTTCTTTTTCCTCCATTGTTAACCCTCATCTGCAGGTAAAAGTTAACATTATGAAGTTTTACAAAATAACCTAAAAACTATTTTCAAAGAAGCATACTTTTGACCCTCACATGAAGGGCAGTTGGGATTCTTCTATATTTTTTCTGTGTTAATAATTTAAATAAAGTATGAAAATAAGAAAATTAGGCAAATCCTAATCCCAGACCAATAAGGGCCCGTTTGACATAGCTTTTATTTGTGCTTTTAGTAAGTGAAAGAAAAAAAAAACTATGGCTTTTCCTTAAGTGTTTGAAGATTTGTTTTGAAAAAAAAAAGCCTAAATAAGTTAAAATAGTTCTAAATTTTTTAGCAGGTGATGTAAATGTTGTAATAAAGTTTATAATGTCTTGTGAAAACTTTGCTATATGTTTTATGATCTATTTTAAAAGTACTTTTTTAAAAAGTCATATTTTATGGCTTTGATTGAATTATTTTTGAAGAGCCAAACCACTTTGAGCAGATCATTTAAATACTTCCAGATATAACTTTTGGACTTCAGAAGCTAAAAGTAACTTTTAGGAAGGCTTCCTAAATAGGGGTTAAGTACATATATATGTCTCTCTCTCATATACACATATATTGTAAGGTATGAAAACTTTAATTAACAACTTAATAAGTCATTTATTTTTTGCTTCTGAGAAAATTACACATTGTGCTGTACTTTAAAAAAATTTTATTCATATCATGTTTTAAAAGTTGTGCCACAAGATTACTCTTGCATATTAATTTTTTTAAAATAATTGCTATGAATTGTTTAAACTCTTTTTTTGGTGAATGTTTAAACTTTTTTTAATCAATTTAAAAAGACAAACCCTAACATTCTCTCAATTATCACTTCTTCTTTCTTTTTTATCTATTAAATTGTTTTATTGGTACCATAAATTTCAAACATGTATATCATTTATAAAAAGTAAGTTTTAAAATATGAAATTTATGAAATCTTTTTTAATTTTATTTTTATTTTGAACTTGAAAACAAGGATTCAAACTCTACATCTTACAATAGAGTCAATATGAAATTACCTCAAATTATACCTATAACTACAACTGACACTTCATTTAGATAGTACTAAATACACAAGTAAATTGGCACTAATGTGAAATGCAATTTAAGTGATATTTTTTAGTACTATTGTTTAATATTACTAACAATTATTTAGTAGGCTAAATCTTTCCACGTCTTAGGGGTGTTTGGTATGCGACATTCAGTAGAAATCAAATTCCTGAAAAAATGATAGTAGGCAATATGATTCCCAAGAAACCAATATTATCACATTCGGTTGTACACAAGAATCTTCTATTAGATTCCTATGAATAATATATTACTGTATTTAGTTATACATAGTAATCTTGTATAATTGACAAAAATAATTTGTAGTATTAACATTAAATGTATAAATATAGTAAGTTAGTACTAATATTAAATGATAATAACAATATAGATATGAATAATAAAATTATATCATATATAATTTAACATTAATATAACATTAATATTACTATGAATATTAATATTACACTATTAAATTATTATTATTCTTAATGTTATTATATCATAATTATTAAATAATTATTATTTTATATTATATATAATATTTATATTATTTAAAAATATTGATTTATAATAATTATAGGATATTTAATAATATATTAATATTAAAATATTGTATATAATATATAATATATTGATATCAATAAAAATATAATTTTGAATAATATATTATTATTTATATTAATATTAACACTAAATAAAAACATTGTTATAAAAAATATTATAGGTATTTAATTATATTTTATATTTATTATTATAAAATATTGATATTACTATGAATATTAATATTATACTATTCATATTTTTGTTATAACTGTTAATGTTATTATTATCGTCCTTATTATCAAATTATTATTTTATATTGATATAATATTTATATTTATATTGATAATTATTAGTTTATAATAATAGTATTAAATTATTTTTATTTTATTTTATATTATAATGTTTATATATTATATACTAATATTAATTAATAATAATATATTACATTTAAATATAGTATATGTAATATATTATATATTTGTATTATTATTGTTAATGTTGTTATTATTCTTATTATCAAATTATTATTTTATATTGATATAATTTTTATATTTATATTGCATAAAATTATTAATTTAAAATAATAATATGATTATTATTTTATGACAATATAATTATTCTAAAATATTATATATATTTTTTTATAGTAAATAATACATAATATATAGATATCAATATAAATAATGATAAAAATATAGTTCTTTATAATATATTATTATTTATATTAATATTAACATTAAATAATAATATTAAGTTTTGATAATATTATAAATATTTAATAGTTTTATATTCTTTATTTATTTATTGTTATCATCATGGAAGAAATGTGAGATTTCTATGATCTTGAGATTCCTGGTAATATAAATATCATCTTTTTTTATGGGATTCAGATTACCTTAAAATGGGATAAAGTGAATTTCATGGGATTAAGTTTCCCAGTGATAAAAAAAATCATAATTTTTGTACCAAATGTAAGAATTTTGCATATTCTCATTTCCACCCTTAAGATTACTGCATATCAAAAGCTCTCTTAAAGTGTTAACTTAAAATCTCTCACAATATTATCTATTGCTTAGGAGCCTTTGACGTAATTAAGATTTAGAAAAAAAAATCCAGAAATAGATTATCTACCTTCGTGGTCACAACTTGGGATATATTAAAGTTTTAAAATTATATAATTGGCCAGAAGGTTAAAGAATTGGAAAAATAATTTTCCACTCTCTAGAAAACTAACAATATTGTGATTAGCATCTGTTGCCCTAAACTTAATTAACTTGATTACTTCATACTTAAGTTCTTAATAAAGTCTCATTACGCAACTAATATCATTGTACAACTTTCACTTCAAAATGCAATTACTTAACCAAAGAGAATTTGGGCGCCTCCCATATTGCTTAAAATCTTTAATAAATGATTAAAAAATTTAAACAGGTTATTTCCAAAGGAGGAAACGTATTTGTTGAGAATTATATGTTCTATATCATTACTTTTGCTTACTAACACACAGAATTTATGGCTCGTATACTAAAACTTCACAATATATTGTGTAATTACACTTAGAAAAATAACATTTCCAGAGTAATTAAAAGGAAGTATTTTAAACAAGCATGGTAAAATGTCATTACTTTTTCAATTTATATTTTCTTTATAAGGGATCGTCATTAGCATAGCATAGCAATCTAGGGGCTAGATTGCATTTAATTAATTTTACATGGCCTTAGGCATAAATAGCTAGTAGTATCAACGTTTCAAATTCAGAACTAGCTCTTACAAAAAAAAAAAAAAAAATGCTTGATATTGAGAGAGAATTTCTTTTATTAAGGAGAAAAATATTGGGTACTAGTCAACATCTCCTTGGAATTAAGTCACGTTCAAACAGTGTAATATTATGCCTTCTAGCCCCAAGTTTGGGCCGTACATCCCTTAACTGCCGGCCAATTTACACTAAAATTGTTAGAACAAAGTGGACAGGGACTTTGAAAGTGGCTTCCTTAGCCATTGGAAATATGCATACGACCACACACACACACACACACACACACACACATACATATATATATATATATATATATATATTTTCCCTAGCATGTTCTTTGGCCGGCCATTAGATATAGCACAATATTAATTTGCCTCTAAGAAAATTTTCTTCTTGGTCTTTTTTTTTTCTTGATCCAAACTTTAAGATGCTAATAGGTGAATCGAACACGTGGATCGAGCTAAATCCATCAAGATTAAAATAATTTGATACTATGGTTGCAATTAGGATTTAGATTCATGATCATCATTCTTTCTCTTAATTTGGAATTTTAATTCTAATTATGGAGAATTATACAAGTCAATACTAGTTTTTTATATGATAAAGACACTTTTCTGACCTCATCACAATCTTTCAACAATCTTACACGTGTGCGGGTGGTGTGATTTACACGCACAGATATAATGTTTTTTTAAAAAAACATTGTGCAAGTTGAACAGCCATAGCCATCAATCAATGTATACAACACTAACCCTTCCCCAGAGTCTTAAATTTGAAGAAAAAGAAGAGGTTTCAAAATGATGAAAGGAGAATATGACCACAATAATTTTTGGGTACGGAAGCAATTAATTTTTTTATTCATTAAGCTTCACAGTCCTTGCCTTTGGTAGGTCTTAAGGTTTTTAATTTGAATACGGATACTTTTTCACATTCTCTCAGATTCCTTTTCCTAATTATATTCCTCCTCCTCTTCTTCTTCTTCTTCTTCTTCTTTTTTAATTAATAGATAGTCAAATTCCAAGCCATTTTCATTAGTCACATAGTACTAAGAGGATCCTAAACAGCAAATTGGTAACACACACATATATAGTACACATATACTATACGTAAATACATAATTATATGCCGGCTAGCTAGCTAGCTAGCAGTACTATCTATTAATTTTAACGTCTGCAATATATGCTCAATGTACAAGTTCATTTGTATTGCACGGTTAGTACGGCATATGCCCACTTTTAGAAAAAAAGAAAGAAAACACACACAAAAAAAATAAATAAATAAAAATTAATGGTTGACATTCTTGTGTTAGCCGCAAATAGTAGTACTTAGACGTACATATCATACATTTATTTAATTGTATATATATTTATTTATTTAAAATATTTGTCCCGTGTGGGTAGGTTTAGCTTTGGATAAAACCCATGATTTGAAAGATGAGACAAAGTTCTATTGTTGTCGTTTCGAGCCATGGGCTCCAACCAGCCGGAGCCTGGAAATCCAAGAACTTTTACTCGACTGTCTTTTACGTCAAAAGATTCATACGTTTTAATTTATGCATCAACCATCTTTCTCCTAAAGATTTTGTTGAAAATATTTATGTTAATGTTAATTAATATATTTTAAAGTATTTATGATAAATAACATAAATAAATTATTTATTTATAAAAGTATATTTAGGATAAATTTATAGTCTTACATAAAGCTTTTTTTTTTTTTTTCAGGAAAGATTTAACTTCAATGTGACAGCAAAAATCAAGAAGGCAATGGACAATCAAATGGTGAACTTACACAAAACTTGACGGTCTACGTTACGTAAACTCTTCAAGGACGTTCAATGAGAAATGTTTCCAAAAGTTGCAAAGTGTATTCCCCATAAAGACATTATTGCTTTAGAAGATTGAAAATGGCTTGTAATTGTTAGAGTACCGAGCAGAAAATAGCAAGTCTCAAACATTTTGTTAAGTGTTTTAGAGATTTTTTTTATCTTATTCTATACTACTTCTCATAATATGTAGTTTGTATCCTTCTTTTAGGAGCTAGCTATGCAAAATCCAAAGCAGAAATACAATAGTAGACATGGCTTGAAATCCCACGCCGCGCCTCGTGCAAAATTGGTATATGTCTTACATTAGTTGTACGAATTTAATTCCACTTTTATCTATTACTCTAATTAAGAATATTGCTACAAGTTGAGACCAACCAATTTGGAGGTGACACTAAATATTTTCGAATGATGCATATTAATTACAAAACAAAACAATGGTGCGACCAGCAAGCAGATCAAGGATATGTGAGTGATTAGTTTTAAACAATACGCTTGTACTTTTTATAAATCAAACAAGTTCTATATACATGTTTCTGTGACTATAATTTTTTTTTTCCTCAAAATGATATGTTGGCACCTAATGACTTGCAATCCCAGCAACCGCCTGATGTAAAACCTCTTGCAGAGGAAGAGATAGTTCAAAAGGTACACAAGTCTCGCTCAGGATACATCAAAGGGAAGGGCAAAGTTTTGAAGGGATCTTCTAGTTCTTTTGGTGGAAAATTTGAGAATAACGAAGTGGTCGAGTTGAAGATAAAGGTAGCATCTTGTAAGAGCCAAGTTAGAAGATATTAGAACTAGCTTGCTGCATATACATTCTACGTTCAACAATTAACCACTCAACTGAGCATGCAATTTTTTGGAATGTACTTTCCTCAATTTGATCCAAATACTGTATTTTCTTCCCCTTTGCCACCACCACAACTTTCGCACCAGGATGATGATGATCATGACGAGGATGATGATGCTTATCACCTCGTGCTACCGAGAGGCCCAAGCTATTAGACTTTTTATTTGAACCTTTAATTTTAGGTATGGATTTATATTTTAGAATTCTACTTTCATGTACTGGTGTAGGTGTTGATAATATGCTTGAAACTATTATGAGATATTTCTTATTATTAATTAGTATTAATTATCAAATGTTTATTATATTCCAAATAACAATCATAAGTTCAAAAAAATTAAATCTATTAATTGAAACTAAATTTGGTTTTAAAAATAACTAGAATAATATTAAAAATTAAAAAGTTGCTGACGCTAAATGGCGTAGGCAATTTTGATTTCTAGAAAACTTATCAACGCTTGATAGCACGTGCAAGTTTTTATTTGAGAAACTACCGATGCTATTAGGCGTCGGCAAATTTTTATAAAATCCGCGTATAATACAATTTTTTTAAGAACTTCTTAATACCAAAATGGTGTTGGTAACTTCTATCTCGTGTCGCTAAGTGTATAGCTACAGCAACTTAGCCTTAGCGATGCTATAAAAACGTTAGGAAGCTAGTTTCCGAATGCATTTGAATATTTTTAGACGCAATCAACACGTTGGTAATTACACTTTTTCTAGTAGTGTTATATGCTTCATAAAAGAATTCTTTTCTTATTTCATAAATATTTCAAAAGATGTCACTTATCATAAATCTTCTTTTAGATATAATCACGTATCTTATAATATGATAAGAGTGTTTGAGAACCAAGCTTTAATATTAAAGTTTCAATTGCTATAGTATAAAGCTTTATAGACTATAATATAAAATAAAAATATGTTATAATGTAACGTTTTCATGTGTTACAGTATTTAATTAATTCTAACTTCAAGTTCCATTTTGTTTTTAAACACTCTCAATGTTACTACCATATTCTTGATAGTTCCATCTGGACAATAATGATGAGTGAGAAATGTGTCAAAATCTTAAATGTTGGTCGACCGCTAAGTGGACAAAGGAAATCTATCTCAACTCGAGCTTTAGTAGTACTACATCTAGTTAAGAATCAGTACCTACCTCGCTAACAATCTGTATTAATCACCATAGTTCACACTTTATGTTGCTGTAGTTTTCTCCCTAGATCCTTT
Organism: Artocarpus hirsutus; assembly: GCA_946598075.1. Taxonomy (NCBI): domain Eukaryota; kingdom Viridiplantae; phylum Streptophyta; class Magnoliopsida; order Rosales; family Moraceae; genus Artocarpus; species Artocarpus hirsutus. The sequence continues at coordinate 45,011 of CAMOHE010051875.1, read as the reverse complement.
ATCTTAGTTTCCCTTGTAAGAACACCCTTTTACATCTTTTTTTTAACCACTAATCTGATCACTGTACTGATGATATATATATATATATATATATATATACTGGTAATATATATATATATATATATTACAAAACTAAAACCTAAAAAACTGAGAATAATTAAAAAAGACAAAGCCAAACGCAAACAAAATAAAAATGAGAATTAAAACAGGAAAATCTAAAACTTTCTCATTTTAAAACCTTTCCCAATATTAATATTATTAGCAAAATTTCTCTCCTTTCTCTCTTTCTCCCTCTCTCACTCTATACATACATACATACATACATACATACATACATACATACATATATTTATAATTAATGTTGCATAAGAAAAACCTTTATTATAAGGGTCATGTTACTTCTGGGATAAAGAGTCTTATAACCACAAACCTCCTTTTGGTCTAATTTTGCTTAATGCATGTATATCTATACATTCGTGTGTATAAATAAATTAGAAAACAGCGCAAAACTAATGAAAAAAATACCATAGTGGTGAATTTTCTATCGGAAAGAAGCTTCATATTCAAATAAAGTGACTTGCTAGAATAGTGCCACTTATTGCAAGGGTGACGTGAGCTTACTCTGTGGTGCTAAAACACAATATTTGGGATCAATATATAGCATTTTGTATAACGACCTGCACCTTTACTTGATATGATATTGTCTGTTGTGCATTTAAGTTTGTACGGTTTTGCTCTTGAGCTTTACTCCAAAAGACCTTATGCAACTAGAAGATGGTATCTTTGTTTATAAACTATCACTAATAACTTTTGCTAGACGATATGAGACTGCACAGTCTACCCCGTCTTGACCCTTTTGTCTCAAAGGATTGCTGCCATCAAATTTTGTTCACTAAAACAACACAATTATTAGATCACAAGTGATTTCAATACTCTCCATCCGTGCTGCCTCAGGAAAGAGAAGCAAATGTTTCTCAACTTTAGGAATGATATTGTCTCTACCGAACCCTTTTGCATCACACGAACATGGATATCCATACATGTCTGTTTGATCATGTACTAAAGAGGCAAAAACTTTAGTACATTTTTTCCTATAAAAGCCAAAGACTTTCCCCCTAACATTTTAACTAATTTGAATAACGTAAATGAATTTGCGACACAACTTTCAAGTAGATATGACTAGATAAAAAAAAAGCAGGGAACAAGATAAAGAAAAAAATGATAACAGAACTACACTAGAGGCATTTTATTATAAGAACTTTCAAAAGAAAATGAATACCCCTTATTTCAACTCGCTTAGACCAAACCTAATATATATTGTTCATCTTGCGTCAAAAGAAAAAAAAAAAAAAGCAAAAAAATATATAAAAAAAACACACACACTAATTTTTGGTCGAAAGCTAGCCATGACCAAAAAGTTTGCCCAAAGTGGATATAATTATATAAGTCTCCCACAATGGGAAAACCAATATCTTTCCCCTCTATTACTCATTAACCTTTGCCACCATTGGGCCCCCCAGCTGTCTCCTATATTTGGCATATATGATATAATGATCTGTCCCCATTAAGCAAGCCCCGGGTTGGTCCCACCAAACCATATAGGTTTCTCTCTCACGGAAGGTACTATTATTCATGAATTCTGTCCTAGATCTCGAGAAAAAAAGTGTCACCACTCGTGTCATTGTGGAATATGACGTTTGCCGCGTGGCATTTTCTGTTACACACACACAGATATATATATATATATATATATGTATGTAATTATATATGTGTGTGTGTTCAGAGTTGGTGCCCAAGTGGAAAGCTCTTGAATTGGCACGTAGAGAGAAGGCTTAAGTGGGGCTTCTGTTTTTTTTCTTCATCGATCTTTGCCCTGTTGGATTTGCTATCCACGTCGTTCGGAGACCCAACTTTTTGTAGATTAATTTCCTTTTCAACGATCACACACACACACCCCCCAATCTTTGTCTGTTTAATAAAGCCCCTCATGTCAATAAAAAGGTTTGTTAAAAGGTTTTAATCTCAGTTTATAAGCAGCTTTGATTCGTAATTTATGTGAAATATATGAGAATATATAGATATATATATATATGTGAGTTTGCAAAGCTTAATATGAATTAATGTACTCTATATATTATGTTCATGTGATGACTATATAATATATATTTATATATATATATATATGTAATGAGTGTAAAGAGTGATATAGTTTATTGAAATAGTTTAAATAGTTAAAAGACCTCAAGTAACTTTGTTTTTCTTGTCACTTTTAAAGAGGGAATTATTGATGAAAAGGATTTTAATTGGGGTTTGGATTCTGGAATGGGATTACCACTAAGAACGCAAGTGGATTAGGGTGTTTGTTGTTTAACTTTGTCGTTCCCTTGTTAGTGGTGATGAGATACTATGCATGATCAGTTTGTTTAAATTAAAAATCACCATCAGAATCTTCTTAAACAGTATATATAGGTTATAAAGATTCTTTTCCGTCATGGAGGGACTAAACTAGCTAGTGGGAAGTTTATGATTTTTTACAGTACCAACATGACATTAAAAAAAGAAAACCCAACCATCTAGTTATTGGTGGGTTGTTAAATAGAAATGTTCTCATTAACCATAGTTAACTATCTGATGGAATCAGCCATTTTTATATGTAAAAATCTAGCTTTTGATTCGAACTCCTTTTTTGAGCACTAAATGTGAGCATTTTCAGTCAACTTATTGTTTAAAAAAAAATTGGGATCCTGTATATTGGAAATCTTTACATAGCATGTAAATTTAATTATTATTTATAAATATTGCTTCTTCTGTACTCCAATTTCAGAGTTGAATGTTGATTATTCACAAGAAACACACACACACACACATATATATATGGGGAAAGTTTTAAGTCTGATATATGATCAATTCAATATATGTAACTTTGTTCAGGGCTTTGTGTAACTCTCAATTTGTTAAAATGCAAGCTTTAATGTTGCATTTTTTAGATTGTTTTTGTCAAGTATTACATGTCAACAAATTGAAAGTTATATAAACTAAGAATAAGTTACATTTTTCATATTAAAAAGAGTACAAGTGTTGAATTGGTTGGATACCAGACTCTCAACCAACCATATATATGTATGTATGTTAGAGTTCTCCCATCAAAGAACATAATTAATCTAAGGTATTATTTCGAAAAAATATATTACTTTTTGTTTGACCCTTACCCCACTTAGTAGTTGTACTTTGTAACTTCAAGGACTTATATACATCTGCCTATGTTTAATTTCTTTTAAAGGGGCCTATTTTTAATTTTTTACTAGCTACTACAGATTTACTAAATTAAATTAATGGTAAAGGACTAAAAGCATATATTCAAAATGTGTGCGGTAATATAATATGGTTAATCACTTCTAAAGGTTGTTAAAGCATTTACAGGACGCACACATATACGTCTGAATCTAAGTTATTCGGAAAAAGAATCAAGAAAAGGGAATCTTAAATTTAAAATGAGGCATCTACTTTATTTACTTGGATAATAAGTCTTGTACTTTTTATAATCTATAAGGAATTTTACCAACTTTTATTTCTTTCACTAGGCGTCCAACAAGCCCAAGAATCCCTTGGCAATAGACAAGTGGCAAGAAATTGATCGTTCAAAGGTCTTAAACTGTCCCAAATTAAAGAATTATTATGAAGCTCAAAAAACTAAAGAAGAAAAAAAGAAATCATTATAAGTCATGGCTTTTTGCTTGTGTTACATGGGCCCGTATGCGATACAATCAAAGGGCAAACGCGTGAGAATCTATGTTTTTAAGGCTGGAGTATCTCCGATGAAATGCTAAAATGATGTATTAATATTAAATTTTTATATTTAAGTGTAAAAAAATACTCTTTAATATTGTATTATTTTTTATGTCAAATTTTTCATATGTTACACTTAATGACAGATTTACCATCAAATATAGCATGTAGCAAATTTTTCATTTGATTTCAATTGGTTAATACATTAACTTTTTTCTTTCTAATTATTACAAAGTTATTATTTTTAAATTAATTTTTAATATTACAAGTTTATTTTTATAATTTCAAAGCTTAACTATTATGACGGAAGGTATATGTAGCATTAAACATAGTATTATGCATTGAATTTAAAACAAAATAGCACATTAAATGTGTTATTTTTATATTTTTTAATGACAAATATAATATTAACATTAGCACTTGTATTGAAGATGATATGGGAATAGGATTAAATGTAAAGAATGTTTCAAGATCATGGTATCGTTTTTTATTATTATAGCAAAAGACTTAGGACCGAATTTTTTCCTCTGATCTTATCTGTGAAGGAACATTCTGACGACTTGATCTCACATTGTACACATCAAAATAGGCAATATAAGAAGCTAAAAAAAGAATAAAGTAATGCAAGAAATTAATATGAAATTGAATGGACCAGACAACAGAATGGCGAACTCAATTTAGCTCTAAAAACTAGTTGGGCTTAGTCCAAACTGGGCTTTTCTTCATAATCAGTCCCAGTCCACGTTAATCCGGGCTAGGTCCAACACCAACTGAGGGTAGGGTCAATTTGACAAATCCTCTTCTGTCGTAACACCTTTGAATGGGTAACTTACAAGAATATAGCCCTTAAATAGCATCTTTTCAAAAATACCCTCTTAAAAAACTCTTTTTAAAACTTAATTAAAAATACGATTTATTAAAAGTCTAAGTTATCATTCCTTCTTTAATTAAAAAAGGTGATTTATTAAAAGTTCAAATTATTTTCCCTTCTCACTCCCTTATATGTTAAATAACTTTGGTTGCCAGCGTGCAATGTTAGAGCTAAAATATACCAGGTTCCAACCTATTTTCTTTGAAACAAAGAAGCACCAACCAGCACAGGGTGTTAGAGTGTAATTTGATAGGTTCCAAATCTAGAACCTATCCAGTCCCAACATATTTTATTTCAAACAAAAAAGTACCAACTATGTAACGCCCCCTTTTACGGACGTTACAGGTATTGTTACATTCATTCTACTTGCCATTATTTAAGATAAACTATTTAAATAAAAACATAATTTGGAAACATACCCTAAGATCCATGCATACATTTTTTTTTCAAATATCAATATTTAATAAACTACTTCATTATAAACATTCCTTAAATAGTTTATTAACACCAAAATAATAAAACCATAATTTAAATAAAAATCAACTCAACTTTTAAAATCTTCGTATACAGTTCGGTAAGCTGAACTTCAGACTTTGGCAGGCCAAACCTGACTGGCAGTCCAAACTTCAACCATTGACAAGCCGTCTGAGGCTCTGCAAAATAGGGTTTTAAAATCTATAAGATCGGCAGGCCGATATAGGGTAATCGACAAGCCGATACTGGCACCGGCAGACCGACCCATAATGATTGGAAGGCCGAACTGTTGTTAAAAACAAAATTCAATTTCAAATCAAATCTCATTATTTCAAAGTGCAAAAGACAAATAATAATCCTATAAAGTTATAGAGACATAGTTCAAATCTTTAACACTATTCAAATAAACATACTCAGAAAACAAAAGATAGTTTGTAACTTTAAATTTCTTCTTTGGTGTTCTTTCATTTTCAATCCATCATGCATAGCTCACACGCCCTGCCTTGCCCTCCACCTAATCCATGATCTTTTTACCCTTATCTACAACATGATGTATAACTGAGTAAGCAAAAGCTTAGTAAGTACATTTCATGTCTCACACTGTAAAACATGTTTTGAACATCTTTATGAAACATCATCACCATAAGCATAATCATAATAGTGCACTAGGCACAGTTTCATATAGAACATATCTTTCGTTACATTATTCATATTAAAATTTTGTTCGTTTTATCTTTAAGGGCCTAAGTGTTGCACCATTAACATCATCATAGGCGCGCCGTCATGAGAGGAGAGGGGTAGCTAATTCCAAACCAAACAAGACATCATAACATAAACATAACATAAACATGGGTGTGCAACACTTATTTAGGTGATATATATATATATATATACATACATATATCTATACTTTTATGCTTTGAAAAAACATCATCATCAAATCATGCATAAACTTTTATACATTAAAACTTTCACAATAATACATCATGTGTAATCATCATAAAACCTGTGACGACCCGCCTTTTCGGGCAGTCACTTTACTTTCATAAACATCGTTCTTAAATAGTAATCTTACTTACTTAGTAAGAAAAATACTGAATTAAATTTTTTTTCTTTAAACATTCTTTAAAACGTACTTAAAAACTATTGCGATCACTGTCGCCATTCAAGTTGAGACCTCGCTCAACACTTGCTTTTAAAACCATTTCAAATCGTTTCTTAAAACTTAATAAGAAACATTTACTAAAACATATTTTAAAACTTAACTTTATAATTATATAAAATAGTTTGTAAACTATATCTTAAATCTTTGAAAACATTTCTTAATACTTTGATTTTATCAAAACTTTGACTTTTTGAACTTTGAAAACATTGTATCAAATAGTGAGAAAACAATTTCTTTGTACAGCGAAAACTTACTATGGTAGTATCTATACTCAAATCTTCACATCTGCCCTCTGCAGCGCCCAGCCCTTCTAACGGGTCCTACTGGTCGCCCATAAAACTACCTATAGTATGAAGAAACTTTTTATGAGCTTACTGTAACGTACGAAAAGTCTCACATCGGCTAGGTAGAGGACCGAAGAGCAGTACTAAGTCTTGGGCTGCCCACCTCTCAACAAGAGCTCTTTTGGGACGTGACAAATAGTATCAGAGCGGGGTACTACCTGTCTGGTGTGTGGACTCTCCACGGTCCAGTGGGACCCTCAGGGGAGTCGATCCATGACGGGGGCGTCACGCGATTGGGTGGAGGAGAATGTAACGTACAAAAAGTCCCCCATCGGCTAGGTAGAGGACCAAAGAGCAGTACTTAAATCCTAGGCTGCCCACCTCTCAACAAGAGCTCTTTTGGGACGTGACATTACGCTCAATAAGTTCAAACGTAATCTTACAAATCATTTAAAACATGCTTTAAAAACTTTTCTCATAAAAACCTTTCTCTTGATACATTTTTCAAAAACGTCTTTCATAAACATTTTTCATAAAATATTTCTAAAACATTTTTCATAAACGTTTTCATAAAGCATTTCTGTAACATTTTTCATAACACGTCATTTATAAACCTTTTCTTATAAACATGAAAATGTTTTCTATAAACACTTAACATAAACATTCCTCAGAATGTTTTTCATAGCATTTAAATATTTCATAATAAGGACAACAAGCAAAACTAAAATGTATGTTTCCATTTATGCTCAATTATGTACTTTCAATTATGAATATCTTGTGATCATTCTTTTCTTACTTTAACTTTCTACCTTTATTCCTTAACTATTCTTATCTTGCTTTAACTTTCCATCCTTTGTTCTTTAACTTTCCTTGTCTTACCTTCACTTTCCTTGTTTTACTGTAGTGTTCGTACTAACTCATTAATCATGAGATCATAAACATGATGCTTCCCTTGTGGAAGACTTGAGACCATCGAACATCGAGGTCATGTACCTCACATCTAGGAGGTCAAACTTTGACTTTACTTTCATTACCTCACAACTAGGAGGCTGGTATGATACTTTCTTTTTATCTTTATGTTACCCTCTTGTTAACTTTAATGAGCATGTCCAATGCAATCACATCATATGCAACACACTTGTAAATCATAGCTTATACTATAAAATCTATTGCATAACGAATGCAACTTATAGCATAACAAAATGCAACATAAAACGCAAACATATTTTGCAAATCATAACTTGTTTTCTGAAACTTATTGCATAACCAATGCAACTTATTGCTAAATAAATGCATCATAAAATGCAAACACATTTTGTAAATCATAACTTGTACTTTAACACTTATTGCATAACAAATGCAACTTATGGCATAACAAATGCATCATATAATGTAAACACATTTTTGCAAGTCATAATTTGTACACTTTTAAACATTGTGCATTTCACATGCAACCATACTCCAATTACATTGAAAATCATAACTTGAACTTTTAAAAACATTACGCATATCAAGATGCAAATAGGCTTTAAACATAACAGTTGCAAATTCATTGCAAATCTTGTTTTGAATCTTTAAAACTTTTGTATAATAAATGCAAACATACTTTAAAACAACTTGCATAACAATTGCAACCACATTTGCAAACATACATATATAAGCATTTGAAAACTATTTACTTCATGTTGTATGTGAAGTTTGAAACTTATCCGGACTTAGCTCTAACGTTCTCTATTCTGTTCCTGTCTCATTCATTTTTCTTTTATTAGTCGGCTACTGTGTCCTGATCAAATGACAATCGACTTATTACTTAACTTTCTTTTTATTAATCTATTCGATTGATAATAAAACGTAAACATTAAACATTCATTTCTTAACTAAACCTTAATTTCTTAAAAACTTAGCATCTATGATACTTACTGCCTATAGTAATGTAGCAAACCAACGTTCCTTAGTGAAAACCTAATTTTTACACAATTTTACAGTTTTGGCCCCTATACAAAAATATTTGCATTTTTTGCCCCTGGAACCAAAAATAATCTTTTTAAACCATTAGTCCCCATTTTTCACGAGGAACATTTTTGCTCAAAGTACCGTATTCAAAATCCTTTGGAAAAATGATATTTTTGCCCTTTAAAAATTTTTCTAATTTCAACAAATTCTTGTAAAATTAAAATCTCACAAACGGTTGAGATTTTTGACGAACTATTTGCGATATTTAACAGTTTCATCGAGATCTACAACCTTTGTGTTTTAACTTTTTCAAAATTTCCATGTTTAGAGGGACTTTTTGGCTGATTTTCAAATCTGCCGAGAAGAAACTTTTTCTTTCAATTTAGTCCTTGCGGCATTTTTGTCAAATCCATTTTCAATCCGCAACTCTACCCTTGCAAGGGCAGTTCCCACTCTTGTTTGAATCATTTTCATGCCAAATCATCATTTTTGTAAAATTAGTACTAAAATTACAAAAATAACACTTTTTGTAAAAACTGAAATTTTGCATAATAAAACCTAAATTTTCACAACATCACCGTGCCATAATTCATGTATCTGTGAGATTTAAGCAAAGTTTTGCTTGAAAGTCCATATACCTTTGAAAGAATAAAAATCAAATTAAAAATCACATAATTTCAAAACTTACCCCAAATAGCACTTTTGGTTTCTAGCTCTCCAAGAGCTCCTTTAAAGGCTTTTTCCTAAGCATTTCTCACACAAAAAGGCTTTGAATTAATTTTCCTTCCTTAACCCAAGAAAAACCATGAAAAACCTTGAAAAAAAAGTTAAGGTTTTTACCGTAAAACTTGTTAAAATCCTTGGGCTTCACTTCTTGAACTTAAATGGAGTTAGTTTTGCAAAGATGGGAAGTTGAAAAATTTTGGGAGAGCTTCAACCATGGCTACCGTGGGTCTTGGAGAAGAAAGAGAGATTTTTTTGGCAAATTTTTGCATTAAATGCATGTTTATCCTTTGGGCTACCATGTGGCATAAGGTGGTTGGACTACCTTTCATGGCTTGGTGGCCCAATAAGATTCAATTGGATGTCCACTTTATGAGGCCTAAAAATTTAAACTGTATAATTTTTCACCACACAGTATTTTTCTTATACTGTCGTAGTAAAATCAGCGCAAAAACATATTCCTAGATTGTATAAAATATTTTACTTGCCTCTGGTTTATTTTTAGAGGCCAAACATAACCTTTCTTATTCATCCATATTCTCTAAACAATATTATTGCTATACTGTTTTAGTTTAAACAGTCTAATTTTTTACACTGTACGACCTTAAACAGTCCAGTTCTTACACTATATTACTTTTACAGTGTAATTTTTATACTACATAACTTTATCAGTGTACTTTTTTACACCGCGTTATTCTAATATTGTACAATTTTTCATGTTATTATACAGTATTTTTTCTTAAACTGTATTTTTTATCTTAATATAATACTTAACTTAATGCATTTTTAATGCATTAGAAATTCTCGAGTGTTACAAAACCATCATGAACATAGATTTTTAAACTTTTGTAAATTTTTTCATGTTGCAGGTGAGAATATACTTACCTGTTTAGCTTACTAAACCTTTTCTTTAGATGACGTTGCCGCGGTCTCAATGTGCTTACTTCTTGGAATGTTCATGTCATACATCCATATACAAAAAAATTAATTTTTATTTTCATGAAATCATTCAATACCACATGACATTATCCAATACCATATTACATCACACATACGTTCTTCTCTTGGAAACATGAATCCATAATACATTTTATTGGCCTTTAAAATATTTGAACAAGACTGCCAATTGAGAATGTTGTCTGACCCTTATGAATTCACAGCCCAAAATCTCATAATTCATACATAATTCAAGCACCAAACTTGGCAGGGACAAAGTTAGCACATAAACAAGTCACATAAGACCTGCCAGCAATAGTTCCATTTGATAAACAAGTTAACACAATTCAAACACCCAATATCATGATTTTTCTTTGGTCATATAAGTTCCATTTGATATTTAAAACAAGTCACAAATTTCATGACATAAAACCTGCCAGCAATAGTTAGGCAGTGAATAATCTCAGCTTAAGTCCATTTATCATATTATTGATGTTGTAGAAAAATCTACAAAAATTAACACATGTAATAGACACCTAAAATATAACATATTCAAAAATTGGCTTCAAATAAATTTAAAAGAATTCAAAACATGCATTTGCATTCAAGTACGAAATACACTCCAAACATATGAAGCAATGAGCTATACACGATCTTTATTTTCAAACCATTAAAAAAAATTACTTAAACTCTAAAATTTTTATGACAACTTACAAACATGCAAATACAGTACCACCAAAATTTTCGTTCTCAAATAAATTCATTTGGCTATACAAAATATTCACACAAACAAGAAGTCTAGAATTTCACTGATTGACAACCATATAACCTAGCCTTAAAGAAAAATCAAGAACTCATAAAATATTTATCAAATCATGACAAAACTTTCAAGTCCATAACTTAACATATACATGAGCATTTCTACCAAATTTCGTAAAAATCAAAACATATTTGAACCATGAACAAAGCCGTACATTTGTGCAACATACTGATCAACAATCATGAAATAGTGAATGGTAGAGTAAAAAATTTGTTTCTTAGCATAGAAAATTCCAATTAACGTGAAATTTTAAGGGATAACACATAACACATACATTAATAACATATTAAAATTTCAGAGCAAACGAAAATTTGTAAACAAAAATATAGCAGTCGGATTATAAGGTGATCAAAATTTTAGAATTGCTAAGAAAGAGTTTCTTACCTCAAAACAATTTTTTTTTCTCAAGCTTCCTTCGAATTTGCCCAAAGAAAACTCAATATCTCTTTCAATTATTTGTAGGAGAATTGAGAGAGAGAAGGGAAGAAAACGTGAAGAAAAGAGAGAGAAGAACTGAGAGGATTTTTTTTTTGATGGAGAGAGAAAAAGTATACGTGAAACAAAATGGGAATGGTGTGAAAGTTAAAAAAATTAGTCTTTTCTTTTCTATAAGTGACCAGAAAATTTTAAAGAAAAATAGATGCTTTCATGTATAGAATAGAGAAAATTAAGTTGGAAGTTAAAACAATTGCTCTACTTACCATATTTCTCAATTTTAAAACAGGAAATCTAATTAAATATACAATCATCCATAAAAGTCAAACATTCTATTACCCAAAATAAGGAAAAAGGCCAAAAATATGTAAATCAATCAAAATTAATCATCCAATCATATCCAATCATCAATGCTATAATTTTGGTAATTACCTGCTGATTACTCGTCAGTTGTCTTCGGCCTGCCAATGACTTACTTCGGCCTGCTGACGTCGAGAGGTTTGGCCTGTCAATGAAATCCATCGGCTTAGAGTTTCGTAAGGGATAATTCGGCCTGCCGAACTTGAAGGATCGGCCTGCCGAACTACTGCATATACTAAAATATAACAAAATATTAATTTATTGCTAAATAATTATCAAGCATACAATGTAAATGACATGAACACCTTGAGCACATCAATTCCACGTGACCGTCACCTGTCATCATACTTAACATAACATAATTAGTAACATTATATTATAAGGAAAAATTACTTAATGTCATTATTTATTTAACATAATCCATTACATGGAAATTCAGCAGGTGTTGCAAACTACCTCTAGTTGATAGCCCATGATGGCGAAGCATAACTTGCCTTGGAACTGACCGAATTCTAACATATTTTCTTTGAAACAAAGAAATGTTAACCACCTCTGGTCGTAGACGCAGAATGTTAGGGTGTAACCTGGTAGGTTTCAACTTGATAGGTTTTGGAGCAGGAACTTGCTAGGTTCCATCACGGAACCCACCAAGTATTGACAGATTCTGTCGAGAAAGCCACCATGTTCTCACAGAACCCACCATGTTCCTTCCCAGAACCCGTCAGGTTCTGTCATAGAACTCGCTAGATTTCAAAACGAAAAGATTTTTATAAAATAAAAAAAATAAACAAACACAAAATCTATCCAAAAAAAGGGAAGAAATCACATATATCAAATTATCAATTACAAAGAATCCATACTACTTTTTGAAAATACAATCAATTACAAAGTCCAATCTTAAAGAAACATTACTCCCATCTTTCTGTCACTTAAAATGGCATGCCAAATTTGCAGAGAAATCACTATCACTGGCTATCAACTTTGAGGACATGATTGTTTTGGCAAAATTTATTAAAGAATTTTTTCGAAACTTTTAGACCTAGAATAAAAAAAAAAAAAAAAAAAAAGAAAACTAGAAAAAAAATTGAACAAAGGCCCCATTTGGTTGTGTTTTCATTTTTGTTTTTTAAAAAATATGAAAATGAAAATGAAAATGTTTTGAGAAATATGCTAAGACTATTTTTAAAATTGTATTTAGTTATATCTATGGTATGTTTTGAATACAAATATTTTTAATACAAAATTATTAATATAATAAATAAAACCCAAATTTAATTTAAAAAACTATTTGTTAATATATTAATACTATTTATTATAATCGACAAGACAAGAAAGACTTCCTCTTCCTCTGCTCCAATGAGTGCAACATGTCGGTGACAGCCAATGTATAGATCGATGACAACAGAGCCAGCCCCACGTGACAACGATAGGGACAGAGCCAGCCCTATGCCTGGGATCAACATCGTGAAGGCAATCTTCCTCTCCCAAGATCGCATGAGCTGTGGCGTCCGGCGCGGGTCCCACCTCAAGCCTCCATAGGACCCACCTTGCGGGGCCCTCAGACTTGTGGCTCTTATTGGTGAACCGTTCTCGTGCCGCCCACTCATCCGTACTGTCCCCTCTGGGGCCCTCTGTCCCCTTAGGGATTTCGTTGACGTCCTTCGGGCTCGAACCTCAAACCTCCCTTAAGAGGTTCTTATTTCCTTTTCGAGTATCAATTGAGCTCAAAGAAATCCCTGATGGGACAGAGGGCCCCAGAGGGGACAGTACGGATGAGTGGGCGGCACGAGAACGGTTCACCAATAAGAGCCATAAGTCCGACGGCCCCGCAAGGTGGGTCCTATGGAGGCTTGAGGTGGGGCCCGCGTCGGACGCCACATGAGCTAGGATTTTATCGTCGTAGGCTTTGATGGAGATCTAGTGGGGTAGAAGAACGTTGGCTTTAGGATCGAAAGGTCATTGGCTATGGGCATGTGACGTTCCGGGGAGGGGGTCAGTAAGTTTTAGGTAAAGAAGATGAAAATAAGGTAAATAAGGCAAATTAAACGAGGTACATAGAGAAAAAGTAAATAAATATATGTAGAAAGTAAATAAATATCATTGGTAGTCACCATCATGTGAATGCCACAAAGGTGGGGACGCGATCTTATTATCATTCACCATCACATGGTCGCTTACCATAAAGGTGGGGAGGTAAATAAAATACAAATATCAAGAAGAATAATACAAAAAATATTGAAAATCATCTCTAAGATCAATTAAAAATATACAATTGACAGAGATGAAAATGACATCAACACCGGGACAAGTCGTACAGTACACGCATAATACCACATTTCTAGAGAAAATACCATATCTAATTATAGAGACAGGTTTTGATCCTGAGACCTTCTTTCCTTTTCAAACCTAGAAGGGGGATTTTTAAGAACAGGAAAATGTGAGCGTAAAGCTCAGTGGAATAATTATTTAAAAACAAGTTATTTTAAAATAGTAATAAAAAGCAGAGTATTGTTCACAAACCATTCTATTTGAGATGAATCTCAAAGTCTTACAAATCACCAAAAACATACTTGACAGCAACTTGATAAAACATCACCGTATGGGTTTTAAAAATCCGAAAAGAATATCAAAATATAATTCTTCAAAATCAAAGACAAATTATTTTCATCAATCATTCAAAAGGTCAAGCATTTGACCAAAACAGTTTAAAAAAAAACTACCAAAGAAAGAGATAGAGATATATGTATATTCTACCTCATTTGAAATCCAATAACGTAAGCTCCAACTGAAATTTAATGTATGCTCCATATACATTCAAAACCTTAAAAACTGCATTTAAAATCAGAAATCACATTTAACAAATATTATTATGTTAGTTTAATTATCAGTGTGCCTTTTGACTCAAAATAATCCTAACACAAAATCATAATCCTTTTAAAAACGTTTCTAAATTATTAAACGTTAAAAATCGAGAATAAAAATACAAATTTTAAAGTTCACAGTTGGCCTATCGAACATTTTGGTTCGGTGCAGTTTGGTCTATCGACCTCTTGGGTCTAGCCTGCCGAACTGCTTGAATCTAGCATGCCAAGATTAAGTTCGGCCTACCAAACTGGCAAAATCTAGAAAATTCCAGGTTTCAAGCCTCGGTCAATCTGGGCTCAAAACCCAATTTTAAACCTATTTTTTAATTCCCAAATTATAAAAATCATACAAAAAGCATAGAAAACCATAATAGAACAAATTTAAACCTTTTTTTCCCAAACTTAAACTCAATTTCTAATGTAAAAACTTGGTTAATCGATTTTAGCTCAAATTAAGTTTAAATTCATTATAAAATAGTTTCTACAACTTGAATTGAACATTATCTGAGCTCAAGAAAGCTCAGATTCAACATTCAAAGAAAATTTGAAATAATTGAAAATAAAACTTTAAAATTTTGAAGAAAAAGAGGAGGCTAACCTCAATGACGTTTTTGAATGAAAAACTTAGTGATTGAATTTCAATTCCATCTTTAAATCAATGGAAATAAAGCTTGAAATTAAAATTTTTCAAAGAGAAAGAGAGAGAGAGCTACGCGTGAGAAAGAGAGAGAAGAAAGAGTAAGAGAGAGAGCGTGAAGAGTGAAAGAAAGAGAAAAGAGAGGGAAGAGAAAAAGAAAAAGCTCAAGAGCATTTTTGTAAATATGAAAAAATTATGGTGTAAAAATATCATTTGGTATTTTAAAAGCTAAAAATCAAATTTTTAAATATAACAGATGAAATAGAATCTTAAATGACCAAAATTAACATTAAATTCACACTTGGCATACTTATTAATTAAACTTAATATAATTAATCTTAACTTAAAATTCAAGGGTGTTACAGGGCACTAGGTTTAGGTGGTCGTTGGAATGGGGTGTTAGGTTTGTGGATGAGGTATGGGGTCCTTAGATCGCTGGGTCGTGGCTCAACGTGCTCTAGCTGGGTGGCGTCATGATCATCAGGGGATGAGGGCGGCGATAGGATCAGTTTTGGGAGAAGATGAGGAGGAGTGTATTCTATTTTTTCGATTACAAAGAAGGAGGAAGAAAAAAATGAAAACAGCTTTTTTTTTTCAAAGTGTAAAGAAACTATAGGTGCTTTCAAAACAAATTTTATTTCCATTTAAAAAATTAACCAAACATTTTCAATTTCATTTTCATTTTTTGCATTTTTGAAACACCCTAGAAAAAATATCCAGCACAAAACTTAGGAAACATAACCAACAAAAAAATGAATAAAAAACAAGACATTGTATATGATCTACAGCAATGAACAAACAAGATAAACAAAACAAATGAACTACCTGAGCTTTAATTTGATCGGTAGTGATTTAAAAAGCAATAATAACTATGCTATTTTTTAAATAATGCCACTTTCCATATTTATCCAATTCTAAATTCAAGACTCACAATTCATGTTCTTCAAACCTTTCGTTACAGCACATGGCAATCTTCAACTTGACCTACTAGGATTTAGAGACTTGTAGGCCGGTCGTGATGTTCCTAAACCCAACACCACCGAACATGAGTGAAGAATTGAATACTAGAAACATGAGTGACGACTAGATCCTCACGATGATGGTTAGATCCTCCAGTGACGAACATATTTTGCAAAGAAAAATGCCAAAATCTTAACAAGAAAAACACTAAAACTGAATATAATTTGCAAAGAAAAAATTAAAAAAAAAAGTTAAAAGGAAAAACTAAAAAACACTAAAAAGGAGAAAAAAAATCCCAAAAAAATGTTAGATCCTTTGAACTAACCTTGTAATCAAAACTCACTAGATAGTGAAGACTAGATCCTCATGGCAAGGACCAGATTCTTCTGATGATGGAGATCGACCATCGGACGACGGCTAGATCCTTACGATGATGGAGATTGACCAATGCAAAAACCAAATCCATCATTGTTGCTAATGGCTCCTCACCGTGACAACAACTTGATCACCTCGATGAAGATTGTCCAAATTTGAGGGAGATCCGACGGAGGACACCGGATGCACGAACAACAAAATCAACGAACATAACAAGACTTTGCCACAATAAAAAATGGCCTCAGTTGATGTTTAATGGCAGTGTAGAGAGAAAGAGGGAGGGAGGGAGGGAGAGCGTCCATGGAAATCTGGTGAAGAGGATGAAAGAGGGGGTAGAGACAAAAGGAGAGAGATAGAGAAAGAGAAAGAGGGTAGAATTTTCAATTAGACGAAAGGAAAGAGATAAACGAAAGGAAAGAGAGGAGAGAGAGGGTAAATAGAGGAAAGAGATAGACGAAAGGAAAGAGAGGAGAGAGAGGGTAAATAGAGGAAAGAGATAGGAATTTGATGATCTAGGGTGTGTTTCAGTGTTTAGGTAATCACATGAGCAAAGTGGTAAATATGTAATTAGCATTTTAAAAAATAAAAAAAAGAGACAGTTATGAAACGACAACAATGGAAGGGTGGTTTTAATAAGATATATTTGTAAGGGGTATTTTGTATAATTTTTTCTTTTGAATTTCATTACTTTGGTAAAAAATTTTTAAATTTATCCCTTGTAAATAATACAAAGACAAAATTTACCCTAAGTCAATCAGTGACATATTTAAGTCTATCAATGTAAAACTCAAGTTTATCAGTAATGAAATTCATCACTGATTACTCGAGTAATGTTCATCATTGATAGACTCGAGTGTTCATCATTATATTATACTAAACAAAGAGTAAATCAAGTATAGTTCATCAATGATATACTCAGTTCATGAATGATGTACTACATTGATGTACTAAAATAATACTAAACTTTTCACTTCATTATGTTATCATTTTTTCTTTAAAATACTTTTTTATTCAATTTTTTATTTGATCAATATACATTTTTTTAATCTTCCTTTCTTTCTTCTCAATACTCTCTTGGTATACATGATCACACCAAATGAAGGCACCCTATGCAAGTCATTGTTGCCGAATAATAGGCATCCCATAACAAAATTAGTGCTTCCCCATAGTGTCACAATGAGATCAACATCAACATTGGCTTCTTCTTGGCTTTGCGATGGTTATGATATTTTTGTCATATCTCCATCAACTGTGAATCTGAAACTTCACCAGCCAGCAAATCTAGCGACGACGAGATGCTTTGTGGTGAAGACATTTGACGGCGATATCTTTGTCTTCTTCAACACCGAGGAGGAGCCTTGCTCACCTTTCGATTTGTGGAGGAGATTTACGATGTCGCTATCCTTGTTGTTCGTCTGATTCATGGAAGAGACTGATGGTGGTGGCTTTTTTGACTTCCATTTGATAGAGAGCAAGAAGATCAGTTTGTTAATAGGGGAGTTAGTGTAAAAGAAATTGTAATTTGTCTTTTATATATTATAAGATTATTAGACACATCAAAGAATATGTAAATACACCTAATGTCAGCACGTAGCGTCGTGGTGCACAAAATTGGAGCCGTAACACTAAGAAATACAGTCAATGTTTTTTTTGGATAGAAAGGTAACACTAGTGCTATGCTTAGAGCACCTAGGCACTAGACTGGCGTTGCGGCGCTGAATGGGTAGCACCGTGACTCCCATTAGGTTATCACTCATAAAAATTGTTCCAGAGTGCCTAGCGTCAAAAAGCTGGCCCCACGGCACCCTCCCGAGTTGATATGTGATAATATTTCGTGTTTTTTAAGTTGTTTCAAACTGGTGTATTTATTGGTTGTATGCTTTCATGCAAATCTGAACATCTATTAGCAATACACACATCAATTATAATAGATGTATTTATACACGAATAGACACTTTTATGAATGAAGGGATACCTTTACGTTTAAAGGGGTACCTTTATGTAAATGTTGTATAGATTGATTCAGTTGTGATCATTCTTCAAAAGGCACCCCTTTCTTTTTATAAACTCTAGAATTATTATAGATTTCATATCTTATTCTAAAACACAATATTATTGCTAGATATTGTGTTCAAGAGTTTGCTATATCTTAGGGGTAATTTCTCATAAAACTTGTTAGCAAACTTTGAGAAGTAAGGGCAAAAAAAAACCTTTAAGAAAAGTGTTTTGTATACGCCTCAAACACAATTTCTTTTCCAGAAATTTTAAGCCTCTATTCTCTTCTTATTTATAAAATTCTCCAACAATTTTAAAAGTTTTATTTTACTACAATGGAGGTTGACAAGAATATGGTGTCTTTACCCAATCTCAAATGTATTGACTTGTTTAAAATCAATAATTTTCTTAGATTTTCGTGCTCTCTCGTGAACATTTCTCATAATTTTTATGAAACCTAAACTTAGAAATTCTAAACTTATTTTGCCTTATGAACTCAATGGCGTAGTTATGGAAAAATCCTTAATTAATTATACTTATTAATTTCTGGATTTTTTCTGTCATTACAAATATAATGTAAGAACCTAATTGAACTTAAGAGGCAGCCTATATGGTTTGGGCCTCGAAGAAGTGCCCATGCCTATCCATTGTGTTCGCCAACAAATTTGTAAGGGGCTCCTCAAAATAAGGTCCCAAATGGATACAGCTTGGGGTAGATACTTAGTCTGGTCTAGGGTGATGTTTAAAGAATTTGATTACGCCTTTTCCATTAATTGCAATTTTTAGAATGAATGGTTATGTCACTCTTGCATCAATTGATATTAGTGCATGTGTGCGTCTGTTGGGACCCAAGAATTCGTAAGCGATTTCTTATAGGGCCTAAATGACTAGAGCTTGAGGTGGATATTTGAGTTTGGTCTTAGGTAATATTTTTGAACCTGTTTGTTTGGCATATTAAAATAACTCTTTGGACTCTGAGTTGAAAGAATCATTTGGATAAATATTTGTTTCCTTCAAAATTCAAATCAAATGAATCCTTTGAATTTAAGTTTTCACTAGTTCTACTCCACCCTTAAACTCTTTAGACTGAGATCAATTTACTATAGTAAAACCTCATATTTTCTCTCTTATATTTATGGAAAAAAATCATAGCTCATTTATTTGATATCCGATTAAGACAATTATTCTTTCATCGCGTTCCTAATGAAGACAGAAATAAATCAAAATCCATATTGTATATTTTTAATATCATGAGCATAAATATTTTGTTAGATTTGTTAATAAATCAAAAACTTTTTCAACTATCTATCCAAATATATATTTCAATTTTATTCTCTATTCAGATTAACATTATAAATGCACATCCAAACTTCAATTAGAATAACAATTCAAATTATATAATTCAAATCACACAACTAAAATCAAAATAATTCAAATAAACATAATTTGAATCCATTTACCAAATGGACCCTAAAGAATTTGACTACTCCTCTCCCATCAGTTGCAACTTTTAAGATGAATGGTTGCCTTACTCATACATCAAAATGACTAAAATGAAATAAAAAAAAAAATTGATAGACTATTATCTAGTATGGGGGTGTTTTAAAACTTATGGATTAAAGTAGAATTGAAAATGGAATTTGAAATTTATTTGTTATTTTTGGGATATCATTTTTCCAATAACATGTCGTGTTTTAACAAAATATTTTATTTTTGAGATATCATATTTCCAATAACATGTCATGTTTTAACAAAATATTTTATTTTTGGGACATTTTCATGAATGGTTTTTATGAATATACACTTGTCTAACTTTGATTTTTGACAATTATCTTAAAGGTACCCTTAATTTTGTAAGACACACAATGTTTCGATCCTATGATATTAAGTATCTATTTTCAAATAAAATTGTCATGAAGATGGTTTGTGAGGGGTCAATAAGGACTAAAAATAAAAATAAAAAAACCAACATGGAATGGATGACCCAATCTAGTTTTCATTTCTTGTGTTTTTTCTTTTTAGTTTTTGTTAATATAAATATGCTTGTCTTTTTTTCCCCCCCTCCATTTTGACTCTCTTAAAACCCCAATGTACGGATGCTTCACAAAAAAAAAAAAAAAAAAAAACAAAAACAAAAACATAAACAAAAACAAAACAAAAAAGAGAAAGCCTTTATGCTATCATTGGGTTAGATTTTGTCCAAAACTAAATAACTTATCAAAGATGCCAAAGTTGTATGGTTCATAAATCTTAGATTAAATGTTGATTTTAAGTAAGGCAATGCATATCCTTAAAATCTAGTAGGGTGAATAACCTTATGTTTATTTGGAAAATGAAACTTATTTTGTTTTGTTGTTTCCATCACAAAATTTAAATTGCTACAGTATGAATTCAAACTTTTTTCTGAAACATGCTAGAAAGCATTTAGGATTTGAGAATCAAGTTGAAACTTAAACACCATAATATGTGAGAACGTAACAGTTGGAACTTTAATGTTACAACTTAGTTCCTAAACACTCTTCTATCATGCTAAAAAAAATTAAACTTTATTTAAAAAAATCTATAATTTCTAACAATGACTAATGTCTTTTTTTTTTTTCCCTAAAGAGACTATAATCTGTGTTTGGCATTCTCACGTCAAACCAAAATTTTTGGTTGCTACAATGTAAAACTTTTACATGTTATAATGTTAAACTTTCATATGCTACCGTATTTTTAATCAATTAGTTCTAACGAATACTTTCAAACACCTTATATGCCTTTCTTCATTTGCAAAACAGTTTTTTTTCTTAATTTTTTATTTTTGAATGTTATAAATATTATTTTTATGAAAAATGTAATAATAACCCTTTTCTTTTTTTGGATAGAATAAAAATAAGCCTTTTCTATGTTTTTTTTTAACGAAAAAATTGAAGCGTTTAATTAGGTTATTTAAAGGAAAAGAGAAAAAAGAGAGAAAAATTTGTAATTGTAGAGACTTGCTTGGGTTGCAAGTGTTAATTGGCCGACTAAGAACGCCCCACCAACGGTAGGATCTTCTTAGTATCTGACCGTTGCAGATTACGGACGGCTAGGATCTATTAAAAGCACTGCTGAGCCATCATATAAGAGTCCATACTCAGAACGCCTCTTTTTCTTTCATCGTTTCTTTCATTTTTCCATCTCTCCCCTCATTTCTTTCCTTTTCTTTCTCTCTGGATTTTCTTAGGGTTTCTCTTCTCTCTCTGAGAGAATAACGGGTTTCTAGGATTTGAATCCTGCAAAGCAAGTTCAATTTCGTGCCTTTCTTGGGATTTCGTCTCTACGAAAGAAAATTTCTTCGCCTCTTCTCCAATCCGATGACGCCCCTCTTTCTCTCCTTCACAATCTTGGCAAAATTGTAAGTCTGGTATTGATTTTTGTTTTGTTTTTCAATCTTAATTTGATGCTATTTTTCTTTTCCATGTATAGTTGATTGGGGTTAGTTTTCCATCTTCTTGTCTCATGGTTTTCTTGCCCATGCATATTCGACTTGTAACTCTAATATTCTTGTAATCACAGTTTGTTTCTTGTAACTCTTAATATTCGACTTGTAGCATGATTTTGTTTTTGTTTTTTGTTTTTTGTACTTTTTTGGCTTTTTTATGGTCTAGTTTTTAATTTTCAATGTATGAGCGTGATTTTTTTTTTTTTTTTGGGTACTTTTCCCTCTAAACGTTAGTTCTTTTTCTTTTTATGGTCTAGTTCTTAATTTTCAAATATTCATGAGCATGGTTTTGTTTCCTTTTTTTTTTTTGTTTTGTAATTTTCCCCTAACTGTTAGTTTCTTTTCTTTTTTATGGTCTTGGTTCTAATTTCCAATGTATGAGCATGATTTTTTTTTTTGTTTTTTTCCCCTAACTGCTAAAATGTCTATTTTTAAGGAATGGTTGGTCAATGCCCTATTTTGTATATCTGGGAGGCATTTGTTTGATTTAGACTAACAAATGTAAGAGTAAACAGAGAAGGGAAAAAAAGAAGAAAAGAAAAAAGTGAAAAAAGAAGAAAAAAAGAATTTGTGAAAAAAAGAGAAAAAAAAAAGAAATGCAAAAGAAAAAAAAAAGAATAAGCAGAGAAAAATATAACAGAATTAAAAACAACAAAAAAAGGATAACCAAGATAAGAGAGCATTGAGGAAAAGAGAGGGGGGAAAGGGAAGAAAGAATGCATGCATGTGGACTTTAATTTTATGGGAACATCAGAAAAAGAAAGGACTTTTTCACTTTTGGTAAGTTGTATTTTATTTATGTTTTTCAAAGTTTTGTTCTAGTTATATATATCTGTTTATCCAGTTCATCTGACTTAATCATATCTTGTGTAAAGAGATTCTTTAATTTATAGATTAAGGGGAAAAAAAAGGAGAAAAAGGAAAAAAGAAAGTGTTCCTTTTCAATTTGGACATTTGTATTCTATTTGTTTTTGGAAAGTTTTGTTTTCATTATTTAGTTATTTATGTTATCTCCAATAACGATAGCCTGACTTCATCTTATGCCATGATTTCTTATAGGCAAAAGGAGAATGTGTTTCTTATAAAAGCTCTAGATATGATAAATCAAACACCAGAGCTCATATTCGAAGAAATTGAGGAATCCTACTGTAATCTCTTCTTGAAATCATCAAGTTAATTTTTACTTTCCAGTGAATAATCTAAAATGGTAGTTAAATTTATTGATTAATAGAGATTTTTAGTTCCTTAAAGAACATCTATTGTTTCAGGAACAATGATTCTCCTAGCATGCTTGCACTTTTCCACAACCAACATGATTCATGCTCATGCTTCCTCCTCTCTCTCTTCAACTTTGCTACGAGTGTAGTTATGGTATGGCATTTTTTGTCTGTTGTCTTCAATGCGTTACAACATGCATTTTTGACTTATGTTTCATATTTTAGGTAATTTGGTGGTTAATATATTTATTATTATTTTTTTATCTTAACTACTGAAATTCATATCCACTTTCATTTGTGGTGTTAGTCGGTTAGTCCCTGCACCTTTTTTTATTTTACAGTTTTGTTTTAATGATCATGTGTTAGTTCTCTTTTTATGACCGTTAGAAATGTGTATGTTGTCTGTTAATGTGTAGGCAAAAAAGAGAGGAGGAACTGAGTTATACTACTGCACCAGACACTTTATCATTTGCGTTCGGTTTTTTGCGGTGCTAACCACAGGTATTTTTTTAATATTTTTTTTTTCCTTTCAAGTTTTAGAGTTTGAGCTCATGGTTCTTATCTCTCTGTCTCTTAAAGCTTGAAAAGTGAATGTGGCTCATTCTTTTTTGAGGGTCAATTAATGATAATTGGAAATCTAATTTATTATTTCTTTGTAACCTGTGTATCAAGAAATTTGTGTTACAGTTTGTTTTTGTACCTGTGGAGCTACTGCCCCCTTTTTCTATTTGTTTTTCTTGGAGCGGTTATGATTTGCAACTTTATGATTATTTACTGATTTTCTTTTTCCAAGACAGTATATATATATATATATATATATATATTCAGGAATGGCGTTGCAAACAAGCAGAGAGAGGGAAAAAAATAGATGAAGAACACAAATAAAAAAAGAAAGGGAGAATTAAGGGAGAAAGAAAAAAAGTTAAAAAAAGCGACATGATGATATGTGGAGGGTGATGGGGAAAAAAAAAAAAAAGAAACATTTAAAACAAATGGAGTGGCAGATTAGGAAGCATAATGGGAAAAAGGAGAGGGGACAATAAGAAGAATAGGGGAAAGGGAAGAATCAATATAGCATCTTTTCAGTTTTGGTAAATTTTGTTCCACTTAATCTTTTGGTTGTTCTTTCTTTCTATTATGAGACCATCTTATCTGACTTGGTATCTTAATCTTGTAGGTACAAAGAGCATTAAATATATATGCTTTAGGTTCCTGAGCTTACATCTGGAATACGTGTCAAAAGACCATGATATTTGCCGGATTCGCTGACTGCGCTCTTGCAGAGCTAGTTTGGGAAGGTACATAGTTTTCTTATTTGTGTTGGTCTCCTCCCTATGCATTGTGGTGAATTATTTCATGTTATCTTCTACACATGGAACAAGATTTCTTTGTATCTTGAATTTGTTCTGTATGAAGAGTAGTTTCTAATATTGCTGGATTTTAATTGCATATTCTGAAATTTATAGGGGGAACTACCTTGAGATTTATTGCTGCTCCAAGATACACAGTCAAATAGCTTTCCAGTTGACAACTCATTTTGGAGTCCTGCTCCAGAACCTTGTTTGGTATGCATATGTTTCATAAGATTTGGTTTGGATAGATTTAGCTTTAATTTTTAACTACCACTATTTTCTAAAACTGGACTTTTGTGTGAAGTTTTATGATCTAGTATCTGTAGTTGCACAATGCCTTCCCCTTTCTCTTTGAATCCTGAAAATCGTATTCATCTATTTTTTTAAAAGTATTTCTTATGTATTTATTTATTTTTGTAAAATCCTTCAAAACTGATCTGGTGTTATTATTGTATTTTTCGCACTCTTATTTGTTGAGTTATTGTCCCTTAATTTCTTTTCCCTCTCATTGTGCATGTCTTGTTTTAAATTTCTGCTCTAACATTTAGAATGTCTTTTATTTCAGGAATACACAATGTCTTATTTCTATCAATTTTTTCCAATGAGAGCCCCACAATTAAGCAAAGAAAAAAAAGAGAGTGGAAAAGAAAGAGAAAAGAAAAAAGGGAAAAAAAAGAAACAATGAATAAATGGAAAAAAAAATAGAAAATTCAAGAAAACAAAAAGAAGGTTGAAAAAAAGAAAAAGAAAAAAAAGAAGGACATCAAGAAGTTTCCGAGACTTGGAAAGGTATGATATGCAGAAAATTTATTGATACTGTATGACTCCAATATTCATTGCTAACCCACCCGCTTTCTTGTTCTTGCTCACTAGGTTCTTTTGATTTTTTGCTAGAATTATTGAACATTGTACCTGCTTCTTTGTTGTTGATATCTTTATTGTTCTTATGCATCTCATTTTGCAGGGGTTGTCTGGGCAGTAAACTGATGCTACTGATTGTTGTTGATATCTTTATTGTTCTTATGCATCTCATTTTGCAGGGTTTGTCTGGGCAGGAAACTGGTGCTACTGATTTTGTGACTGCTATCATCAAATGGAGTTGTTGCATCCTGCACTTGTAGAAGTGTTTGCTATTCAAATTTAATAGGAATATTTGAGTTTCATAGCTGCTGCCTGTTTACATTGCAACTTTTCTTCACTTTTTCTTACTGTTCACTTAATAACAATCATCATCATCATGAATATCATCATCATCATCATCATCATTATTATTATTATTATTTTGTCATGGTTTGGACTTTGGATATGTTTTCTTATACTATGACTGGACCAGGCTATTGGAAAAATATGGTGCTTGGACTAGGGAAAGGAGGACTAAGCATATTTTCTTGGGAATTTGGACTTATGAAGTGTGACTGTGGTCAAGGTGAGCTTTATATAAAATGACTTTTCTTTATTGTTTTGTATTTGACTTGTGTTACTGATTACATTGTCTCTTATTGTGGTCATCAAATTTTTTTAGGGATGGCTTTTTCGTGTAATTGCTAAGTTTTGGGCGAGTACTTCATGTATTGTTGTTCATATTGCATTGCTGTTTCTTTTTTATTTTTATTTTTTTAGTTTGAAAAGTACATGGATCTTAAAATTTTTTTAAGGACCAAATTCAAGAATTTATAAGTCTAATTTATTATTTCTCTTGACTTTTGTTGCAGGAAATTTCTTTAAGCTAGATTTCATAGTTGA
Organism: Artocarpus hirsutus; assembly: GCA_946598075.1. Lineage (NCBI taxonomy): Eukaryota > Viridiplantae > Streptophyta > Magnoliopsida > Rosales > Moraceae > Artocarpus > Artocarpus hirsutus. The sequence goes on along the minus strand of CAMOHE010051875.1, from coordinate 18,595 downwards.
CGGATTAAACGGTAGTTCCCATTTTTGGATGTTTTCTTCATGGTTTGGTTTTTCTTTGCAAGTATGGAGGGATAGGAGATATAAGGGGGCCAAAAAAAAAGTTAGATGGAAAAAGAAATAAAGAAAGGAGAATGAAAAGAAAGGTGAACGAGAAAAAAAATAATAAGAGGGAGAAGAGAGATGAGGGGAGCAAAGAGGGAGAGATGAAAGAAAAATGAAAATGAAAATGAAAAAAAAGAGGAGGATGAAACGATGAAGGGGGAAAAAAATAAAAGTAATCAGAGAGATGAGGGGTGCAAATGAAGTTGAAAAACAAAAAGAAGGAGAATAAAATGATAAAGGGAGAACGGAAAAAAAGTGAGAAGAGAGATGGGGGGAGCAAAGAAGGAGAGAGGAAGAAAATGAAAAAGAAAAAGAAAAAAGTGGATGAAATGATGAAGGGGGAAAGAAAAAAAAATAAAAGTGATTAGAGAGATGAGACGTGCAAAGAGGGTGAGATGATGAACAAAATGAAGTTGAAAAAGAAAAAGAACGAGAGAATAAAGAAAGAAAAGAAAGAAAAAGGAAAGAGAGGAAAGGGAGAGCATTTGGGAGCATAAGAAAAAAATTTAAGACGCAGGGAAAAGGGAGAATGAGTCTGACTTCACCTTTAAATTTTGGTAAGTTTTCCTCGAATTAAGTGTATTACAGTTGTTTATTTCTATTATGTGGAGACTATGATTAACTTCATATTTTTATGATTTAGGTGAAAAGGAGAACTAAATTTGTTTATGCTTCAGGTATCATAGAGTACCTGAGCTTGCATTCAGAATATACAGGCAAATGATCTGATCTGATCTGCTCTGCCAGCTGTGTTCTTGCAGAGCTAGTGCTTCATCAGGTATATGCAGTTTCCTTATTTGCCTTGGCCTCTTTTGTTGTGTGTATATCTTCTCTATTATAATCATGTTATTTTCACATCATGCATACACTTGATTCTAGACCAGAATTGCTATGTGTCCTCGATTAGTAATACTCTAACCACTTGATTGTATTATCAGGGGGAGCTGCACTTTGATTTGTTGCTGCTTTAGACTCACAGTCGAATACCAAGCCTGTTTTACTTGTTTTGGAATCCTGATCCAAAACTTTACTGGGTATGCATATGTACTCAAGATTTGGTTTGAAAAGGTTTAAGATTCAGTTTGCAGTTCTTGCTGTTTGCCCCTTTTGAAAACTTATCTTATTTTTGATGTCTAAAACTTAAAGGTTTTTGTATGAGTCTTTCTAATCGGTAGCCCAACAAAGTACCAAAAAGAAAAAAAAGAGAAAAAAATGAAAAAGAAAGGAAAGAAAGGAAGGACAAGGAAAAAAAGAAAAGGAGAGAGAGAGAGAGAGAGAGATGAAAAAGAAAAAGAAGGGAAAGAACGAAAGGACAAGGAAAAAGGATAAGAAGGTAAAAAGTAATTACTAGTCCACATCCCAAATTAATGTCGGAGACAAAAAGTGAGGAATGATGGTGGAAACGTCCCCAAGACTCTACTGTACTAAGGTTACCATTCGAAAGGTACAGATATGTGACAAATTTATAAAAGAAGACAGTGAATGATTTAAATATTCAGTCAATATTTGTAATAGACTCACCTCGTTCCTCATTTTTGTTTACCAGCTCCCATGATTTTTCGCTGTGGGAGAAGAGTGATTTAATAGAGCTTGGAGGGTGTCCTTATGACAAAGATTCTAATCATGTGTATGCTTTCAAGGTGAGGCAATTTAAGAATTACACCTATGAAAACTTTATTTTATTTTTTCCCTATATCATTCGCTTCTTTTTGTGTCTTAAGGATGAAAACTAGTTTTTGACATGGCTGGATATGTTTTTAGATGTGTTTTCTTATACTGCAGGAGACCATATTGATAAAGGAGGAGCAACTGCTTGGTATATCCATGGAAAAGAGCATTAATATTGTCTTTGGAATCTGGACTTGTGAAATTAGGAGTGTGACTTGTGTGATATGTATGCTGCAGACAATTTATACATTTTGGTCAGTCAATTGTTTCAGACATTGATTTCTGTCAGTAAACTGTCTTTGGAAAGTGGACCTGGGTTTCATATTTTTGGAGCTTTACTGCTTGGGCTGGAACGCAGTTGTTCACAGCAATTGGTACAAATCAATCCAGGTTTGCACTTTTATCGCATTTCTGTTACCTTCTTTTATTTATTTATTTATTTTTTCAGTTTGAAAAGTCTCCGAATCTTTTTCGGGGTATATAGCATCGAGAATTTGGAAACTTAATTTATTTTTTCTTTCTAGCTCATTTAGCTGGAGATTTCACTTATGTTAGCTGGAAACTTAATTTATTATTTCTTCTAGCTCTTGTAGCTCTTAGAGCATCGAGATTTCACTTTTTATATGATAGATCTTAGTTTTAGAGTTCTTGTTCCTTATTTATTTTTAATGGTTTAGTTTTGCTATCTTTATGATTGTTTATTGAATTTATTTTTCTAACTGTGAATATATATTTTCAGGAATGGCCCAATATCAGAAGAGAGAAATAAAAAAGGAAGATGAAAAAGAAAAAAAAATGAGTGAAATAAAGAGGAAAAAGGGGGAGACACTGGGAGTGTGGGTAGGTGGTTTGGGGGTGGATGATGTAAAAAAAGAAAGAATGAGGAGGTGAAGAATTGAGAGGAATTGAAGAATATTTTGAGAGATTGAAGAATATTTTTCTTTTGTTCATTCAAACGAATGTACAACAGTATATATAGGATTAGAAATCAGAAAAAATAGTTCACAATCCTAGGAATGCAGCTAACATATCTCCTACAAATCTGAATCAGATAATCAGCTATCCAAATCCCTGATTTGCTGCCTATTATCCAATCAGCTATCCCTGATTTGCAGCCTATTATCCAAATCCCTGATTTGCAGCCTATACAACTCAACAAATCACAAGAGAATTATTCCCTAATTTCCGAGAATCAAATCTTTGAAATTCGACACTCCCCCTAAAGCTGGGTGATAGATATTAATCATTCCCAGTTTGGAATTAAGCTCTTCAAAGGTGGTTAGAGGTAATGCCTTGGTGAGCACATCTGCAATTTGATGACGAGTTGATGCATACAGAAGGTCCACAATCTTCCCATCTAACTTCTCTTTAATGAAATGTCAATCAATTTTCACATGTTTGGTTCGATCATGATGAACTGGGTTTTTGGCAATCCTTATAACAGCTTGATTGTCGCAATACATGTTGATAGGTTTAGTGGTTGTGATTCCCAGTTCATTGAGTAGTCTTCTTAACCACATTCCTTCACAAATCCCATGAGCCATTGCTCTAAATTCGGCTTCTGCACTGCTTCGAGCGACTATTGACTGTTTCTTACTTCTCCATGTTACAAGGTTCTCCCACACAAATGTACAGTATCCAGTGGTAGACCTGCGATCAACTATAGAACTTGCCCAGTTAGCATCTGTAAAGACTTCAATTTTCCTGTTGGGATTCTTACTAAAGTACAGTCCTTTTTCTGGTGTTATCTTGAGATACCTAAGTATTCGATAGACTGCCTCCATGTGTTCTTCAGTAGGTCGGTTCATAACCAATATCCGGTCTAGTGTGGGATAGGTAGATGAGTTTTCCTACCAGTCTTTGATAGCGGTCTTTGTCCACAGGTGCAGAGTCTTCTTTTATTCCAAGCTTCACTGTTGAGTCCATGGGAGTTTCAGCTGGCTTACATCCCATCATTCCAGTTTCCTTGAGAAGATCGAGTACATATTTCCTCTGAGAGACAGAGATTCCTTTCCTCGTCCGGATGATTTCCATTCCTAGGAAATATTTGAGATTTTCTAGGTCTTTGATCTTAAATTCCCTGGCTAGGAGTTCCTTGAGCTTATATATTTCTGCTGTAGAATTGCCTGTCAAAACAATATCGTCTACGTACACAATTAGAACAACTATTTTCCCAACAGGAAAATGCTTGATGAAGAGCGTGTGGTCTGTTTGGCATTGATTATACCCATATCTCTTCAAGACTTTGGAAAACCTATCGAACCAGGCACGTGGATACTGTTTTAGTCCATACAAGGACTTCTTAAGTTTGCAGACTCTGCTGGCTATAGCAGGAGAATCAATCCCAGGAGGAATGTCCATATAGACTTCTTCTTCAAGAGCACTGTTGAGAAATGCATTCTTGAAATCTAATTGGTAAAGAGGCCAAGCCAAGTTAGATGCCAAAGAGAGGAGAACACAAACGGTGTTGAGTTTTGCTACAGGTGCAAACGTTTCCTCGTAGTCAATCCCATATGCTTGAGTGAATCCCTTAGCCACGAGACGAGCCTTGAATCTTTCCACACTTCCATCTGCTTTGTGTTTGATTGTAAAAATCCATTTACACCCAATAGCTCATTTTCCTGGTGGCAATTCTGAGAGCTCCCAGGTCTTGTTTTTCTCTAATGCACTGATTTCTTCAAGGATAGTTGCTTTCCATTCAGGTATCTGAATAGCTTCATGAACGGAATTGGGAACTTGTACTTGACCAAGATTGCTGATTAAGGCCTTATAAGTTGGTGAGAGATTTTTATAGGAAATAAAGTTGTAGATCGGGTGGTTTGTACAAGATCTTACACCTTTTCTTAGAGCAATTGGCCAATTCAGATCATTAAAAACCGGCTCAATAATATGTGGTTAAGAGATTTTACCTTGGGAACTGTCAGGATTAGGGCCGGCAATTCAGACACGACACGATGACACGATATGAAAACGACACGAGATAAACGGGTTTGGACCGCACGTTTATTAATTGTGCCATAAATGGGTTGGCACGAATAACACGAAAATAAACGGGCTGGATTCGTGCTAACTCGCTAAACATGCCTTAACATGTTTAATTAAACGGGCCATAAACGTGTTAACACGACATGACCCGCCCATTTATAACACATTTAAACTTAAAAATAAAAATATTTGAAATATTTATAGTAGGTTAGTATTAATTAGATATTGTGTTTTTGTTAATTTTATTTATTGGCTTTTTTAAAAAAAAAAATTTTAATTTTTTTTTTATTTTAATTTTAATTTTTTTAATTTTTAGTTAATTGGGTCATAAATGTGTCATATGCATGTTGTTATCATGTCAACTCATCATGGCACGTTTAATAATCGTGTCGTGCCGTGTTATGCGTGCCATAGTCGTGTCGTGTTTGTGTTTGCATTTCTGACACGTTTATTAAACGTGTCGTGTTCGTGTTCGGGCTAAACGTGCCGTGCTGTAAACGTACCGACACGAACATGGCACGAACACGATTATTGCCACCCCTAGTCAGGATGGCCTGTACTCAGGTTGGACTCTTGGACTGGGACTGGCTCAAGATATGCTCGGTTCTCTGTTCCCTCTTGAGTTCTTTTCCTTCTAGAATAGACACGAAAATCACTGTTCTTGTTTGAGACAGGGGAATTGTGAGTTTCTTTTGGTAGAGGCGTTGAGGGTTCAATAGGATCATTAGCAGGATTTTGAGGTTCAATATGAGACACAGACTCACTCTTGGGACATTGAAGGATATGTTCTGACATAGAATTTGTGGGAATTACTGAAGGTTCAGATGAAGTGGGTGATTGAGTGGGAATGCTATTCCAAAGCTGGTATTCATTGGCTATGTTCTCCCCCTGAATGGCAGGTTTGGCATAGTATGGATGTTGTTCAAGGATGGTGACATCCATCGTATTGTAGAACCGCCCTGTGATGGGAGAGAAACATTTGTATCCTTTCTGGTTTGGTGAATACCTTAAGAATATGCATTTGATGGCTCTGGAATCAAGCTTTCCTCTATGGTGCACATGAACATAAGCGGAACATCCAAACACTTTTAAGGGAATGGTAGACACAATTCTTGAATGTGGGTATGACTCAAGGAGGGTGCTAATAGTTGTTTTGAAATTTAGAACACGAGAAGGCATCCTATTAATAAGATAGGTAGCTGTAAGTACAGCTTCCCCCAAAACTGTTTAGGAACATGAGTTGTGAACATGATAGATCTAGTTACCTCGAGAAGATGCCAATTTTTTCTTTTAGCTACCCCATTTTGTTGAGGTGTGTCAACACAAGAGCTTAGGTGAACAATCCCATAACTTGATAGATAATCACTAAGAATTGAAGCAAAATATTCCCTAGCATTGTTAGTTTTCAACACTTGGATTTTTGTTTGAAATTGGGTTTGGATCATGGCATTGAAATTTTTAAATATCTGGCCTGCTTCAGATTTTTCTTTCATGAGAAATAACCAAGTGATTCGAGTATGATCATCCACAAATGAAATGAACCATCGTGTTCCCGTTATGTTTTTGATTCGAGAAGGTCCCCAAATATTAGAGTGAATTAGTGAGAAGGGATGTGATTCTTTATATGTAAGTTTGGGATATGAGTTTCTAACATGCTTCACAATGAAATTGCTTTGAATTCTTATTTCTAAATAACGAAGGGAAAAGTTTCTCCAAATACAAGAAATTGGGATGACCTAGGCGATAGTGATTTAACATGATCTCACCATTGTTATTGGAACTCGGCTTGACAAAGCATTATTTTGACACTGAATCTCTGACACAACTTGTCAGACTTGTCTTTCTGGAGGGTCTTTATTTTTGAGGAGATAAAGTCCCGAGCACTCTCTAGCACTGCCAATCGTCTTCCTCGAATCCAAGTCCTGAAATTCACAAAGGTTATGAACAAGTTTAGCCACACAATTTTCATCACGGGTGAGTTTAGTAATCGATAAAAGATTACAATCAAGAGTTAGAACAAGAAGAACAGAGTTGAGAATAAGAGAGTCTGAAATTTTGGCTGAACCGATCCCTGTTACTTTGGATACAGATCCATCGGCAATTCTAACAGTGTGTCCTTGTTGGTAGGTTTTAAGGTTCATAAGAAGAGAGGCATCACCCGTCATGTGGTCTGAGGCACCTGAATCGACAATCCACGGTCTCTTAATCTGCTGCACATTAAGAGCATTGAGAATGTTACCTGATTGAGCCAACGTTGCAGACGATGTTGGAGTTGGCAAGGATTGTCCGAACATCTTCTGGAGAAGTTCAAAAATCTGCTCTTTGCTAAACAGATTGGTTTCAGTTGTGGCTGTGCCATTAGTTGTGGAGGTAGCATTTCCGTGACTCTCTTTGTTGTTTTGTCATGGTTTCCAATCCGCCGGCTTGCCATGGATCTTCCAACAGTTGTCTTTAGTGTGTCCGGGTTTACGACAATGATCACACCAAGGTCTTCCCTTTCGGGGCCGATTGCCATCAGTTTGAGATTCTTGGAGTCCTCTAACAGCAAGTGCAGACACTTCTCCGGTTGCTGGAGTGACAGATGGTGAGCCCATCATGACTTTCTTACGGCTCTCCTCTCAACGGACTTCAGAGAAGGCTTCGCGGATGCTTGGCAGTGGTTTTGTCCCCAAAATTCTTCCTCGCACTTCATCGAGTTCTTTGTTAAGTCCCAACAAAAATTTGTACGCTCGCTTCTTTTCAACGATCTTTTTGTACAATGCTTCATCTCTAGTACACTTCCACTCAAAGGTTTCAAAAAGATCTAACTGCTGCAATATCGTGTGAAAGAATTAAAGTATTGAGTAACCGAGGATTCACCTTGTCGAAGGTCATGAAGAATGCTTTCTGCCTCAAATAGTTCGGATGTATTTTCAGAGATGGAATAGGTTTCTTTGGCAGCATCCCATATTTCCTTGGCAGTTCCGTAGAGAAGAAAGTTCTCTCCAATCTCGTTCACCATGGAATTTATCAGCCAAGACATCACCATGTTATTTTCAGATTTCCATGCTCTGAATTTAGGATCATCTTTGTTGGGGCCTGCAGCTGCACCAGTAAGGTAATCATCCTTTCCTTTTCCGCATACAAACATCATGACGGATTGTGACTACTGAAGGTAATTGTGCCCATTTAATTTGTGACCAGTAATGGGCAGATTGTTGCTCTCGGTTTCTCCATTTGAGCCTGTCATGGCTGTTTCAGAATTGGAGGTGACTTCCGATGAAGAGCTGGTGGCCATTTCGTATTTTGTCATGAGAGGAGATTGATCTCAGAACCGCTCGGATACCATGAAGAATTGAGAGGAATTGAAGAATATTTTGAGAGATTGAAGAATATTTTTCTTCTATTCATTCAAACGAATGTACAGCAGTATATATAGGACTAGAAATCAGAAAAAATAGGTCACTATCCTACGAATACAGCTAACATATCTCCTACAAATCTGAATCAGATAATTAGCTATCCAAATCCCTGATTTGCTGCCTATTATCCAATCAGCTATCCCTGATTTGCAGCCTATTATCCAAATCCCTGATTTGCAGCCTATACAACTCAGCAAATCACAAGAGAATTATTCCCTAATTTCCGAGAATCAAATCTTTGAAATTCTACAGGAGGGAAAAAAAAAGAGAGGAGAAATGGGAGACGGATTATTAGGAAGCATAAGAAAATGGGAGAATGAGTATGACTTCAATTTTGGTAAGTTTTGTGCTTTAATTAAGAGTTTTGGGGTAATTTCTTTCTATTATGTGGAAACCAAGGTTATCTAAGTTAACATCTCTGTTGTACGTAAAATGGTAAATGAAGAAACAAATTTGTCTATGAGGGAAAAGGAGGGAGAGAGAGAGGGGGAGAACTGTGTGTGTTGGTTTGGGGGGGGTGGGGGGGGGTTTGGGTTGGGGTTTGTCGGGGGTTGTTGAATGATGCAAAAAAAGAAGGAAAGAATAAGAAGGGAAAAAAAAGAAGAGAGAGGAGAAGTGGGAGACGGATTATTAGGGTGCATAAGAAAATGGAAGAATGAGTATGACTTCAATTTTGGTAAGTTTTGTGTTCTAATTAAGAAATGCCTTTCTGTTATGTGGAAACCATGGTTATCTAATTTAACATCTTTCTGTTGTAGGTAAAATGGTGAATGAAGAATCATATCTGTCTATGCTATAGGAATTATAGATTACCTAAGCTTAGGAGATAGCCAGATTTCTTGTTGGATAGGTATGTTACATGGAGTTTTTATTGATTAGTCTCTGAAATTATTTCATGATTGACTCTGCTGCTGCTGCTGCTTCTTCTTCTTCATCTTTTTTTTTTTCCCTTTTTTTTCTAATTAAAAAAAATCTCAGTGTAATTTTTCCTTGGAATTCTTTATTTATTAATTTTCAGTTTCCACCTGTGAGATTATAAACTCTTGCAGAAATGGCCAACAACTAACTAGAGAGGGAAGGAGGGTGGTTGTTGGGAAATGAAAAAAGGAAGGAAAAACAGACAGATTGAAGGGAGAAAGTAACAAATGAACAAAACAAGACAAGGGAGAGGGGAGAATTGAATGGAATAAATGGAGGAAGGAGGAAGCAGGTCTGCAGGAATAAAAGAGGAGTGAGGGTGAGAGAGGGACTAAAAACGAATAATTACGTTGAAAAAAAAAAAGATGCAAGAAAAAAGAAAGAATAAAGGAAAGGGAAAGGAATAGAAGAAAAGTGAAAAAAAGGAATATGGATAAGGGAGCATGAGAAAAATAAATAAGTTGGTTAGTTCTGGTAAATTTTTTTAATAATTAAGTTGGTCTAATTATTTCTCTGCTATCGCGATTATCTGACTTTCCTCTTGTATTCTTTTTTTTCTAAGCTAAAAGTAGATCTGAAAGATATTGCAATAGCAGACAAAGATATTGCATTCAATGCTTGAAATCTGTATCTTAAAGAGTGAAGCTGTCTAGCTTTTTCATCAAGATATCTCTCTGCATTTCAATAAATACTGAGAAGTAATAGTTAGTTCTTTCGATCAATAATGGTTGCTTGTTTCTACAAGGTTAATGCTCTGCCAATTATATATTTTGCTTCACTGTAAATTAGATGTAATTCTTGTTAGAGTAGACCCTTGAACTCACCCATATTCTAAACTAAGTGTTATACTTCTCCATTTGTTTCCATTTCTTTAGCAGTCTAAAACGAGTTTCATTTTTTGCCATGCAGGATCCTCTTTTTATGGCACAAATTTCAGTCTGTTCAGATGTTGAATCTTAGTCTATGTGGTTATACAGAATGCTTCTCTCTCTCATTCATGCACGCTCTCTCTCTTTCTCAAACTGACACTCCCACACCCTTTTTTTTTCATTCTTCTTGGAACACATGCATTGACCTTGATATTCTGTTGGTTGGTTCCCGTAGTTTGTTCAAATGGTATCTCTGATGAATCGATTGCTTAAATTAGAAAATCTTGACCTACACTCAACTCCATAGAAGGTGATAGTAACAGGACAATGACGAAGTTTGCTAGAATTTATTCCACCCCATTCTTTGGCGTAGGTATTAGGATGTAATATGCTCTATTTTTGGAAAGTTCTACAACTAATGAAAGGAGTATGCTAGTATTAAACATTTATTATATGTAAAATCAGATATTAAGTAGAAGCTTCTTGGATTTAAGCTTATTTGGCTGTCGCTTTCTTCCAACACCTTTCAAGGAAACAAATTACTTATACAATGAGCAATTTATGTTTGTAGCCTATAAATAAAAGTTAATAGTAACTTGAAGTCTTTCACTATGAGGCCATTTTGTAGGTAATGATATTCTACCAACAAGCTTGTTCAAGGGCGTGTATAAATAACATGTACCCTCAATTTTTAGTCGGCATTTTATTTTGTCTTTATTGCTTAGATTTGTTCCTTTAATATTTAGATTCTCTTGGAGCATCATAAGCTATCCTCAGAAGTTTTCTCCAGATGAGCATGGGCCAGTTGGAATTACGGCAACCTGTCATGAAACATTTATAAAGAGCTGCCCTGGATACTCTGTTATCATGAATGGTAAAGGAACACGGATAAGGTAGCAGAAGAAAGAGAACAGAAAAATAAAGCAGATAAAGGGGAAAGGAAGATGATTTCATCTTTTTAGTTTTGGTAAGTTTTTGTTTTTAAGTTTTTGTTTTTGCTTTGTTTTATTTTTTTCTTTTAACTTTTTGTAAGTGTTGGTCTAATTATTTGTCTGCTAATGCGATTATCTGACTTTCCTCTTGTATTCTATTTTTTCCTTTTTTTTTTTTTTTTTCAGCCAGAAGAACATCCCGGAGATAGCTTGCTTGCATTCAATTCTGCAAAATCTGTTGCTTCAAGAGAGTTGGCTTAATTAGCTTTTCATTAAGGTAATTCTAATTCTATACATTTCTACAAATATCTTAAAATATTATTCTCAATCGATCAATATTGGTTGCTTGTTTCTATAAGATTTAGTAGTCTGCTAATTGTATCCTTTCCTTCTCTGTGAACCAAATTTAGCTACGGTACATGTTGGCAAAGAAGTCCCTCAGACTTGGGAGATTGCAAAAGTTCTTGTGGAAAGGTATGTTATTTAAAGTTTTTCTTGATTATAGTGGGTGAATTCAATATATCAGAAGTGGCCTAAATGTAGGAAGTATAGGGGAAAGGGAATAAAGGAAGGAGACAGTCTAACCGTAGGAGTTAAAGGACAGAGGGGGAGGAGAGAGAGAGAGTAAAAACGAAGTTAAATAACGGAGAGTAGGAGAAAAGAAAAGAAATGGAAAAAAGAGTGAAAAAGGGGGATGGATAAGGGTGCGTAAGAAAAAGAAGACAAATAAAGAAGATTAAGGGGAAAGGAAGAATACATATTATTTTACCTTTTTAGTTTTGGATTTTCTTTTTGATTTACTTTTGTAATTGTTGTTCTAAATATCTGTCTGCTATGTTCAGTTGTGATTATTGGTTTCTTTGTGGGTTTATAGAGAGAGTTTGGCAGACTGTTTTCTTCAGATTTAATTAGGAGTTGGGTCCCCTTTTTGTAGCCTTCTATGGTTTTGTTTCTAGAGGAAATATCTCTTCCTCTTTTCTTTGCACTCATTTTGGTCCATTAATATATTCAGTTTCTTGTTTCAGAAAGAAAAAAAAGGTTGTGATTATCTGACCTGTTGTCTTTTCTTTTTTTTTTTTTTTGGCCAAAAGGAGATGCTAAATATATCTTGCATTCTCAGCTTGATAACGTAGAGCACCAGCACCTGAGCTTAGAGTTGGACTAACCAAGCGATGCTACAAACTTTGTTTCTTAAAGAGAGTTGAGCTAACTAGCTTTTTCATCAAGGTATTCTTTACACTTCAGTAGATATTGACAAATAATAGTTTCTATCAACAATGGTTGCTTATAAGATTAAATAGTTTGCCTCCCCCATATTCTAAAATAACTCTGTTTGTTTCCGATTCTTTGATAGTCTAAAAAATGTCTTTGTTTTTACCATGCAGGATTCTCTTTTTAGGGGACAAATTTCAGCTGTTTGTCCTTCAGATGTTGACAAATTTCTCTACACAGAATGCATCTCTCTCTCACACACACATACACACACAGACAGAGGCGCACACATGCATGTGCATGGCAGTATTTGGTGTTATTATTGCCCCTCTCTCTCTCTCTATCTCTCTCTTCCATTTGTTTAGTTTGCCTTATTTTATTTATTTATTTTTTGTTCTCATGGTGTTGCAGGAGGGGCGGGGGGTTGGTGGGTGGGGAGGTTTGGAGGTAGAGGGAGAGGGAGGGAGGTTGGGAGGTAGAATGATATTTGATGGAACTGAAAGGGTGTAAAGGGTGGGTTGTTAATCTTAAGGATATTTAATGGCAGTTGATTTGGTGTTATTATTGCCTCTCTCTCTCTCTCTCTCTCTCTCTTCCATTTGTTTAGTTTGCCTTATTTTATTTATTTATTTTTTGTTCTCATGGTGTTGCAGGAG
>CAMOHE010051874.1:16522-44132 GCA_946598075.1 Artocarpus hirsutus | reverse complement strand
AGCCTCAGCAGTATCCTCAGCTTCCATTCCATCAGTTCTCTCCTCAGCAACTGTCATACCCAGCGCAAGGACATCAGCAGCAGAGTTTTCAGCGTAATATCCCTCAGTATCGAGCGTCGAGTACAACTAGTATCTAGTCGCCATCACCGCAGCAGTATCGGCCAGTTAATCCAAGAACTAGTTATGTGGGTAGAGGTAAAGGAAAAGCTCCAGTGCAGATTCATACGATGACATCAGGAAGTTCAGATGCCTAGACCCATAACACAGTTGTCGATGGTACGATCATGGTTTCTCAGTGTTTAGCACACGTGTTGTTTGATATTGGTGCCACTCATTCTCTCATTTTGAGCTCTTTTGTACATGCCTTGGGATTATAAATAGAAGAGTTTGATGAACCCTTAGTTATAGCTTCACCCTTGGGGCGGGTGTGTGTGAACAATATTTGTAAAGCTTGTAAAATAAAGGTTGGGGATGAGATTTTGAAAAGTGATTTGATTGTAATCCCCATGAGAACCTATGATGTAATCTTAGGAATGGATTGGTTATCCAGATACAGTGCAATAGTGGACTGCCAACTTAGAAAAGTGACCCTAGTGTCTGATAGGGGGACGGTAATCACCTACCAGGGTGGTGGTGATCGGTTGATGAGTGAGCGTCGTGTTAGGACATGTCTCGAAGGGCGAAAGAACGCAATTTATCATGCTATCTTCATGGATTTGGAAAGGGGGCCTAGTGTTTCGAGGAGACGTGTATTGATTCCAGTGGTAGATGAATTTGAGGATGTCTTCCCCGACGAGCTACCAAGGTTACCGCTGCATCGAGAGATTGAGTTTGGTATTGAATTATTTCCAGGAACAGCACCGATTTCTATAGCACCTTACCGGATGGCGCCAGCAGAGATGAAAGAACTCAGGAAGCAACTTTAGGAACTTGCTGATAAGGGATATATTCGAAACAGTACATCACCGTGGGGAGCACCGGTCTTGTTCGCTAAGAAGCATGATGGGACTCTCTGGTTGTGCATAGATTACCGGCAGTTGAATCGAGTCACAGTGAAGAATAAGTATCCATTGCCCAGGATCGATGAGTTGTTTGATCAGATGGGAGGCTCGCGGTATTTCTCAAAGATAGACTTGAGGTCAGGTTATCATCAACTCAGGATTAAGGAAGAGGATATTCCCAAGACAGCATTTCGGACCCGGTATGGACACTTTGAGTTTTTGGTAATGTCGTTTGGATTGACGAATGCTCCGGCAGCTTTTATGGACTTGATGAACAGGATATTCAAGCCTTATTTAGATCAGTTTGTGATCATGTTCATTGACGACATCTTGATTTACTCTAAGACTTGGGAGGAGCATGAGCAGCATCTCAGGATCGTGCTTCAGACTCTGCGAGAACATCAGTTGTATGCCAAGAAAGAAAAGTGCGAGTTCTGGTTGACAGAGGTCAAATTTCTGGGTCATGTCATTTCTGAGCAGGGTATCTCAGTGGATCCGTCAAAGATAGAAGCCATAGTGGATTGGGAACGACCGAGAAATGTGGCGGAGATCCGTAGCTTTTTAGGACTTGTAGGATACTATAGAAAATTCGTGAAAGACTTCTCGAAGATAGCAGCGCCATTGACAAGATTGATTAGGAAGAATGTCAGATTCGAGTGGAATGACGAATGTGAGTTTGCTTTTCAAGAATTGAAGAATCGATTGACTTCAGCTCCAGTGTTGATCATTCCCAGCAGTGACGAGCCGTACCAAGTTTATACGGATGCTTCAGGACGTGGACTTGGATGCGTGTTGATGCAACAGGGACGCGTGGTAGCATACGGATCGAGACAGTTACGGCCTCATGAGCGGAATTATCCCACTCACGATTTGGAGCTCGCAGCGGTGATTTATGCATTGAAGATTTGGAGATGTTATCTGTTCGGGGCGACATTTTAGGTTTTCTCCGACCACAAGAGTTTGAAGTATCTGTTTACTCAAAGGGATTTGAACTTGAGGCAGCGAAGATGGATAGAATACATGGAGGATTATGATTTTGCATTGCAGTATCATCCCGGGAAAGCTAATGTTGTCGCAGATACGCTCAATCGGAAATCTTCAAGGATATTGGCATGTTTGGCTCTCGAGGATTGGAAAAGGGATGCGATGGTAAGTGAGTTCGGTCTACAGTGTTGCGAGGACTACGATCGTATTTCGGTGTACCACATGGAGGTGACCCCAGCTCTCATTCAGACGGTGAAGCAGAACCAGTGGCAAGATCAGCATCTTCAGGGAATCTCGACGTGAATTTGGAACAGGAAACAATTCGAAGAATGGAGGATGCACGTAGATGGATCGTTGTACTTCCGGAAGCGTTTGGCTGTTCCAGCTATCGCAGAAGTGAAGAAAGCTGTAATGGACGAAGCTCATAGATCTTAGTTCGCTATTCATCCAGGGAGTACGAAGATGTATCGTGACTTAAAGAGACAGTATTGGTGGATAGGCATGAAGAAAGACGTTCAGGAATACATGGCCAAATGTGCAGTTTGTCTTCAGGTGAAAGCCGAGCATCAGAAGCCAGCAGGTCAGCTTCAGCCACTTCCTATTCTAGGGTGGAAATGGGAACACGTGACGATGGATTTTCTTACTGGATTGTCAAGGATGGAGCAGCGGCACGATGCGATTTGGGTTGTGGTTGATAGATTGATGAAGTCAGCTCATTTCATCCCGTTTAGATCGACATGTTCAAGGAGGATTCTTGGGGAGTTGTATATGCAGAATATAGTGAGATTGCATGGAGTTCCTTTGTCCATCACATCCGATAGGGATACCAGATTTAATGCCAGGTATTGGAGGAGTTTCCAGGAGGCTATGGGTACAGATTTGAATTTCAGCACAACATTTCATCCTCAAACCGATGGGCAATCAGAGCGGGTTATTCAAATTCTTGAAGACATGTTACATGCTTGTGCATTGGATTTTGGCAGAAACTGGAAGAAATACTTGCATCTGGTGGAATTTGCATACAACAACAGCTATCAATCGAGTATCGAAATGGCACCGTTCGAGGCATTATATGGGCGACCGTGTCGATCGCCAGTATGTTGGGCCGAGCCAGAAGATAGGATCATTCTTGGGCCAGATGAGATTCGTGATAGCAACGAGAAGATCGTCGTGATTCAAGATTGATTGAGAGCAACTCAGAGTCGACAGAAGAGCTATGCGGATAAAAGGAGACGACCTTTGGAATTTGGTGTCAGAGACTTTGTGCTTTTGAAAGTATCTCCTTGCAAAGGAATTTTGAGATTTGGAATAAAAGGAAAACTCACGCCAAGATATATTGGGCCGTTCGAGATTACTCAACGTGTGGGTGTGGTTGCGTATCGACTCAACCTTCCTTCGAAACTTTCGCATGTTCACGACGTATTCCATGTATCGATGCTTCGGAAGTGTCCACCTGAGCAGAATAAGGTCATTTCGTTTCAGGATGTGCAGATTCAGGAAGACACGACATATGAAGAAGTGCCAGTTCAGATCATTGATCATAAAGTAATTAGTTTGCGTCGTCGTGAGATCTCGTTAGTTAAGGTCGTGTAGCAGCATCATGGAGTTGATGAAGCCACTTGGGAATTAGAATCAAGTATGCGGGAGTTGTATCCGCATTTATTTTGTTTTTGAGATCGATTTGTAAATTTCGAGGACGAAATTTTCTTTTAGGGGTGGAGAGTTGTAACACCCCGAAGTTAATTAAATAGTATTAGAATGTTAAATGGTGAATTAGTGTGCCATGATGGGTGTTTTAAACTTTATTTGATTATTTTGTGGAAACTTTGTGTTAATTTACTCTTTTGATGATTTTTAATTGTTTTAAATTGTTTTTGATTGTTAATTTAAGTTTTAATGAAACAATTTGATTTGAAAATAGTGTGTGGTTGCACACAGCTTTATGCAATTACTTTCCACTCCTTTCTTCTATTTATTTCATTTTTTCTCTCTCTCTCTTCATTTCTCATGCTCACCTCTCTCTCTCTCTCTCTCTCTCTTTCGTCTCTCTCGATTCACTCCCTTCCCCTCTTGTTTTCTCTCTCAAAATTTTGAAACAAATTTCATTTTCAAGCTTCGGGTTAGAAGATTGAAGGCTCGGGAACAAGATTCAACAACAAAAACATCGTTTTCAAGCTTCGATTTAAGGTTAGTTTTCAAAATTCAAAATTTTTTCTATTTTTCAAAATTTTCTTGCATTTTGAAATTTAAGAGTTTCTAAGTCTAGAAAAGCTTTGATCTAGCTTAGAGTAACTTAGATTAACTAGGATTGAAGCTTTATTTCATCAAAAACGGATTGGAATCGAGATTTTTTATTTTTCCTCTATTTTCTCTATTTTTAGATTTTTGTAAAAATCTTATTTAAAACTTGTTTTAATTCATTAAAAAGTGTTCTATTATAATTTTCTATTATTTATGATGATTATCCATGCCTAGGAATTGAGAAAACAGGTTAGATTTGAAGATTTAAAATTCAGAATGCCGAGATCCGTGCGTGGAAATTTCAGAAATTTTTCCAGATCGGCAGGCCGGATTCAAAGGATAGGCAGGCCGGATTCAAAGGATAGGCAGGCCAGATTCATCCGACCGACAGGCCAAACCTGTGAATGTTCGGCCGACCGGACTTGGCTTTCCGGCACAGTTCGGCCGGCCGAACCAGGGGAACTGGCAGGCCGACCGAGCAAGGGAAAATTTTGTGATTTTCACCCGTTTTAACTGTTTTGAACCCTGATTTAAATTTCAACTTTGTACAATGATTTTGTAAACCTAAATGGCACACTAGGACACCATGAGATGATTTAGTATCATAGGATACCTCGGGTTAGATACTAATGGACTAAGTTACTATGCATTTAGGATTGCGCGTGGATCTGCGGAGCCAACGTATAGCGGACCGGGATTACGGTGTGGGACACCGACACGGATATTGAGGTAGGACTTCTACCCCTCTTCTTTGGTAGCCCTATTTCCAAAATGATTTAAGCCAAAAATGAATTTTTATCAAATGTTTTCAATGATAGATTGGGAAATGATTCTATTTAAACATCTTTACAAGCAGTTGATTGAGAAATGTTCATAATGAATCCCATAATGAATATAAATGATTATATCTGGTAAAGAAGAGATTTTATGAATCAAAGAGATATATAATGTATATATATTTTGGGGCATGATGCCATATCAGAGATCGGGTCGTGTAGTGAACGACCTTGGGGGTAGGTCCCGAAACCCAGCTGGGCCACTACGGTGGTGAATTACATATGGTTTGCCCAGGAAGGAAAACGGTATTCTTTCTGGTTGACTTGTTTGAATTATTTTGTGAAGATTATATTTTTATTAAATTCTCATTTAATTATTTATTTGTTTAATTGTTCTAGTTCGTTTTCTATATGTTTATTTGATTTACGAAATTTCTTTTAAAATTGAATAATTTTCAAATATAGTCCTACTGAGCCTTTCGCTCACATTTTTATCTGTTTTAAAATCTTAACCCTAGGTGGGCATCAGCTTAGGATTGGAGAAGAGTCCGCTGACCGGACTTACTATCAGTAGAAGATTGGGTATGTTAAGATACAATTCAAGGCATGTAAGGTTCTTAACTTATTCTTTTATTTTGGACTGTGGTTGTATCATAATATTGTCAGTACAATGTGTGTGTGCACAATATGTGGGCCAGTGAGATCCATACGCGTTCCACCCCATATTTAATTATTTTTAATGTCATTTTATTTGCTTAATTATTATGATGATTTATTTTATTTTCTTAATTCATTCTACTTAAACAAAATTTAAAAATTATCACTTTTAATCATAAATTTGAATTTTAAACCCTGATTTTAACTAAATCTTTATTTAATTAGCTTAATTAAACCACCATGTCACCTCCCGTACTCCGGGGCGTGACAGATGATTTTCCAAAATGAAAAAATGGAAGTTAGAAGCAGGTGGTCAGCACCTCCCTTTACCAGCTTTTTTCCTCCCATTAGTCCAGGGATTATTAACATGGTATTACAAACAGAAGTTATAGAAAATTACATTTACTTTCAAAAAAAAGAAGAAGAAGCAAAAGAAGTTCATAAGAAAATCAACACTTCATGAAAGTGCATTGAACAGTTAACACCAACCCTGAGGCCACCTTTTATGAGGATCGAATCTAGGGAACCAACTCTTTTTCTTCAAGTGCAAACCCAACTTGACAGTTTTTACCTTTCTTTGAAACGTAAACTTTGGTAAGAGTCCTCTGATGGTGAGGCGCCTAGTCGTCGTGGCGTGATTTTTCTTTTCCGCAGCATGAGAGTCGGGCACCCAGTTGAGGTCATCCTCAAAAACTGGAAAGATCTCATCGCGTGCGCGAATCGAGTTAAGCCTCAGATATCTCTGCTCAAGCGATTCCTTGGGAATGTCTCTTGCCAACAAAGGAGAGGCACCACCCCAGTGGTTTGTCCCCAGCGACGGGTGTTGCGGCGTTCTAAATTCCACCAGCTCCTTGCGCCTCATTTCCTTTCCCGCCCTTCTAATCTTGTTCCACTCCTTGTTGTATATGCTTGGTATTTGTCTTCTCTAGGATATATATTTGTGGAGAAAATCACAAAGCACCATTGGATTCTTCTCCAACAGCAAAGATATCATACCCGAGAATGACTGGTTGTTGTTTTTGCAGTGCCGGCCTTGAATTTACCGCCTAGATGGATATGATATAATAAAAATTCAGGATGTTTTCCAACTCGTAGGAGACAAAAAGATGGCGATTAATCAAGATTTTGTTTAGATTCGAACAAGAAGGGAGCTACAACATGAAGTTGGATTGACTTCAATGATTTAGCTTTATTGGCATGTGGGAATCTGTATCAACTTGTGTACCAAAACAAGGAACTTCTGAGATATCTAGAATAGGAACTTAAAATGCTGCTTCTGGTAAAAACCTAGAAACCAAAGGAATCATAATTTAGCCTAGACAACAGTTTTGTTTCCTTTTGAATTAGTGATGATGCTTTGACATTGGACTTTGGGTCAAGGATACAGTCTCTGGATGAACTTCACATAATTAATTAATAAAAGAATTTACAGATTTTGCCCCCCAAAAGGGGGAACCACACACCATGGTTAATCAACATGTCTCACTTCTTTACATTAACTCTGATATCTAGCTGCTCTTCTTCAAAAGAGGAAGCCATACCCCATTGTTTATCAACGTCTCGCTTATTATGTCCAGATCCAGCTGCCCGGGCTCATTTTGCTTCTTGAAGCCGTGCACGTACTGATTCAGGGCTTGACATTTTATTGATGCTGCAAGATGGAAGATAAAAAATGAGACCAGATAATTCGCAGAAGTTTCTAATTAACCAGAAAGAGAACAAGTCTCTAGCAATTCTAAATTTCTAATTCAAATTTGTTGTCATTCTAAGTGTGTGTAAAAGAACCGAGCAAGTATAGTGAGGCTTACCGAAAAAGCAAATCACCACCAGATGCCAACTTCTCAGAAATCCAGTCTGGAACCAGTTCTAGCAACAAGCTAAGCTGCTCCTCAACTTCTCCTGAAAAAAAAAAAAAAAGGATAAGAGAATTTAGCTCAGAAACGCTTCTACATGATGTAAAGTCAATGAGCTTGTATTTTGCTTACTTTTGTCAACAATATCAGTGTGGCTTGAGATGATTTTGTGCAGAAGCTCTTCTTTTGTAATGACAGAACGACTTATTGACTGAAATAAGAAATGGATCATATTGAAGAGCTTAGGCAAGCAAGCAATCATCTGTTTCCGCCTCTTTGCTTGTGATATGGCTGGATCCCGCTCCGCTGCCGCTTTTCTTTCTTTATCTCTAATCTGTTCATTTTTCATTTAAAAAAGGGAAAGTAGAATTAGTTTGTTTGTCTTGAAAGATGGCAAGAATTTTAAGAGGTATTATACGCTAGGTAAAATTAATTGTTGACATACCGATTGCAAAAGATTCTCGGGAAGAACATCAAGAATGTCGTTATCGACTGACACCCCATTATCATCAGGGTCTTCATCCCCAACCTTTCTGTTCTTCACAGGACTGTCAAATTTCAATGATCTAGTGCGGGGTGGGCGTCTAACCAACTTGTTTGGTGAGCTAGTGGAATCATCTTCTGGGCTCATATAACTTCTTTTTGGTGGATGCAACGAAGGTGTGGCAGTCATGAGTCTTGCTGGAGTAGAAGCTACTCTTGCAGGAGTTGACTGAAGACTATCATTTTTTCTCGGAGAACCATCTTCAGTCTTGACGACAGATAGCTTTTTGCTTGGAGTTGCATTTGCTGGGCCAAAGACCAGACCAGAGCTTTTTTCCTCAACAGAGGAAACTGTGTTGAGACTTGAGTGTGCGGCTGAATCAGCTGGAGTTTTGAGCTTGTGTGATTTCTGGGAAATGATCTCTACGTCATTGCTTCTGGGTTTTTGAGAAAAGCGCCTTTGAAAAGAGTGAGACAGATGAGATGCCACTGCTGGTTGTTGGTTTTCAGGTGCCTCAGATAATGTCTCTGAAAGCAATGCTGAGTCAGGCGCTCCATTTTTGCTTGATGGAACTGGATGCATTTCCTTGGGAACTCCATCACTTGCTTGATCAGCTGAATGTGAGTCAGATGTTGCCTCGAAATGAGAAGATGATGGGGGAATCTTAGTCAAGCCTGAATGCAGTTCTTGCTTAGCGTTGAATGGTTCTGGCAACATTTCTTCTGGAACTTCACAACCCTGAAACAAGATCAAACAACCTTCTGAGCATGTGATACGTAAAAAGGGCTATACAATAGAAAGAATGCTAGGTTATTTTTTTTAACATTTTTCAAAAGCAAAAGTCATGATAAAACTTAAAAAATAGCTTCGCTGTTAGAGGGCAAACACTATCAGGTGCTATTCCGACTGAGCATGCGAGAATGACAAAGAAGAAAACCTGTGCGCTTTACCAATTCCCAAGTCATATGTAATTAATATCCTCTTAGGGGAGTTACATCCGTCAACAAGTCTCAATCCCAGCAAAACAAAAGTCTTGAATTTTTTTAAACGTCAAATCAATGAAATTTATCTAGTTTAGGAAAAACGAATTGAAATAAATTCCTCCAAATGTGAAAATTGCCAGGGCTCACGAAATTGTTCAGACCAACTAGATGGTCAGCAAGTAATAGCTTGAACTGAGCTAAAATGTGATTTTAAAGTGAAAAGCTTTTTTATCTTATTAAGTGTTGAACACGAAAGAATGCATTGATTTTCTCCAAATAAACATTGCCCAAAAAAAAAAAAGGATTAACCAACATAATATATTGAAGGTAAAATCTTCATATACCTCGGAATGAGATCTTGAAAATTCTGCAAGCCGTGAACGGAAGACCCTCCTCAGGTACAAATTCCCTCCTTCAGATTTTGACTTCCCGTCATTCTCTATTGCTTCAAGATTTATAGTGATATGAAGATCTGGCCTCATACAACTCGTTCGCTCATTGAAAACTAGTGTTCTCTTTATCTCAATCACCTCAGGTAAAATAAACTTCAACTGAGCCAAGTGCCTATATGTAAATCTCCTGGAAACATTATAGATGAAGTTAACAAATCATGATCCACAAATAAAAGCAACCTGTTTTGAACCAAAAAAAAAAAAAAATCAACAACCAAAAAAAAAAAAAAACAAAACAAAACAAGTACAGGTTTTGCAACTAAGAAACAAAGGCCACCGAACCAAGCTCAGTTGTACACCTCTCATTTATATGAAGTGCAATTAGAAAACATAGGGCCCGTTTGTTTTTGTTATCAGATTTTTTAAAATTGTTTTTGTATGTTTTTTAAGACCAAAATTTTAAAAACACTTTTGATACAATTCCCAAAAAATTCTCATTTTTCAAAACAAAAATATTTTCACCTATTTTGAAAACAATACCAAACGGCCCCAAAGATTAATTTTAAAAACACTCCCAACGTAATTCTAAAAAAATTTTCATTTTTCAAAACAAAAATATTTGCACCTATTTTGAAAATAATACTAATCGGCCTCATAATTTTTCTTCTAGAAAACCGCAGATGAGAATGAAACTCACAAGCCCTATGGTCATTTTCTTTATCAAATCCCCAGCAGCCAAACAGAGGACATTCAAAGTTTGATTCATTGTAGCAAATCAAGAATACGAAATGCAGATAAAAAATTTCAAAACCCAATTTTTTTCTCTACTACCGAAAACAAAAAAACGAAACAAATAGATACGACCCAGAAAATTAGCACCAAAGAAGAGACATTAAAAATACCTATCGGTAAAACACTCGACTTTGGGGCATATATTGGTAAAAGTCGTCGCGGAACCCTTCAACCGCAGCAACCGAATCGAATTATCCAAGCTATTGAAAAAATCGTTCAGAATTTCGTACCTGCCAAAATCGCCCAATTAATTTAAAACATTGTCATCAATCAAGCATAAACTAACAGCTAACAAATTCCTACTCAAACAGCCAAAACCTAACTGAGATCTTACTTTTCCGGCAACTTTGGTTCCGCAATGGCGTCGTTCTTCGATTTAACGGCGACTTTTTCACCGGCGGCGGTCTCATCGTGGCCATCGACGATCTTGCGCCTTGGAGAAGCGATCTGGTCCGGCCGATCAGAAGACTGTTTCCGATCCGATTTTCGGAGGCTTTCGGCTGCCTTTCGCACTTCCTTCAACGAGAGCGCGACATTGCGGTTCCGAGTCCGGTGAGGGAGCTGAGGCGGCTTCTCCGGAGTCTTAGAGCTGAGCAGAGTCGGATCTAGGGTTTTAGCCTTTAGAGTTGAGCTCAGGGGTTTCTTCGATCTGAATGGGATTGAAGAAGAGGCTTCCGAGGAGCTCATTTTGCAGCGAAGAGAGAGAGAGAGAGAGAGAGGGGAGAGAAAGTTGCAGGTCTCGAAGAGATTGAGAGAAGGTACGGAGGGGTTTGGGGGCATACATATTAGGGTTTTCGTGGCGGGAAAATTGAGCTGTTTCTCGCGATGTTGGGTGCCACGTGTCTTCCCGCCAAAAAGATCCGTTGGTTCCCCCATTTTCCTAGGTGCCTGTTTGGGGACTGAGCCAGTGGACTCCTAATCAAAGAATAAAGATTTCCTCGCATTGGTTTAGTGTTATATCAATACACGGGTTCTTTGACCCCTTCTACTTTACGGGGAAAACGGTACTTTTCTTAAGGGTTTTTTTTTTTTAAGTTAATGGTCGAAGTTTATAAAAGTTAAAGAAATGATTTTTTAGATGATTAATCAATGAAATATTAATAAGCTACTAATGTTAAGCAATTATGTATTGATTTGTAGTTTATTGTTAGTAAATTGAGTGATTTATCACTTATTAAATTAGTGTTTTGTAAATGATTAGTCAATATTAATTAGTTATTAACTGATTTCACTGAAAACCTACATATGTCATTTATCAATGTTGTAGTGTTGTGAAAAAATGTTATTTCTTTAATTTTTAAAACATTCAAATATTTCTCTGATTTTTCAAAAGTTCAAACATCTTATTTTAAAAAGTTGTCAAAATAGATCATTTGTCTAATTTTTTCAATCTTTAAAGTGTTATTTATTTATTTATTTCTTAGTTCTTTCTTTTAGCAAATAAAGGCATGTCGTTGGTATTCTGCAACCGAATATAATAATAGTTGAAAAATAGGTTTAGATAGGCTTCTTTGGGTAACTTGCTTTCGATAAACTGATAAATTGTTGGGTCTTTTTAACTATGTTTTAGGGCCAATTTGTAAACCTAGCTTTTAATCATTCCAAATGCCAAAAAATTATAGGAGCTTTCGTAAATTTTTTTAGGTAAAAAGGACTAACTTACCCTATGTTTAGCTTAGTGGTGGGAACCACGGTTCTCACATGCTACAGTAACAATTAAAAAAAAAATTACTACAGTGTAAAGCTCTCATATGCTACAGTAAAAGTAGTTTTAACCACTGGTTCCCATCACCCTTTCAAACATCCTATTAACAGGCAAACATCTAATATTAGAGGGAAAGAATTGTTAAACATTATTTATTAGTCAAATCATAAAACTACCTTTAAAATAATTTAAGTTATCATCTATAATCTATATGATAAATCATGAAAATTAAAACAAATAAACTCCTCTTCTTCTTCCTCTTGCCTTCCACATTTGCAGACCTTTGCAGATCAAAATCTAAAATGGAAAATCATTCAAACCTTTCTCTCGACTAATTGTTTTAACCCATATCCAACCAAAAAATAAAAATAAAAAACACACAACAACCCTATCAACAACAACAACAAGCATGAATATCGATAAAAAAAAAGTGAAGTATTTCAAATTCGATCAACTGAGATAATGCCGATATGGGAAAGTACAAACTGACCCAACTGATACTTCGCTTTTCATCAATTTTCTCTGCATCCAAACAGAATGAAGGGATAAAAAACTGAAAGAAAAATAATTCAAACTGGTCTAGACTGCCAAGCGCGTCCTCCTTACTGATAGCTTCTTTTTGACTCTTATGCAATCCCAAATGTTGCAAATACTGGAATGCCTACAAAACCAAATAATCCAGCATAATTCCAGATAAAAAATTCACAAATTTGCAATATATCATCACCTTCAAAAGAAAAAAAACTTTGCAGAATTGGGAACGTAAAGAACAAAGTTATATAGATAGAGAGAGGAATAGATCAAATTTAAAGACTAATAAAAATTAATAGGCTAAGGATTAGAAGATGCTAGTATAAAAACACCCCACTCTTAGTAGATACATTTCTCTCTTTCATGCTTCCCCTCTCTCCTCCTCCATTCTCTCTGATGGAGGATCACTGTCGATAGCAACTACAAGTGCACACGCACAGTGCTCTTGCACGAAGGTGATCTTCATTGATGGAGATCAATATCCTCTACGATTGCTGCTGATGAAGGAGATGTTTGATTATTCGATGCGAGTGTCGTTGATGCCATTAATGAAAAGAGGAAAAAGGAGAACATCGGAGGCTTTGTGATAAACTCGCGTTAGAGCTATTCCGACAAGATGATGGAACAAACAATCGAAGAAGATGACCGACACTATGATCACACCGTGGAAGGCTCTCAATGACAACGAAGCTTGTACGATGACTGTGAAGAGAGAGAGAGAGAGGAAGAGGAGAGAGATCGATGTTGGGTGATTTATGTTGTCATTCGTATTGGAGCACAACCAGCTATCGTTGGAAGAGATTGACGAAGAGAGAGGAGAGATATGGGAATATTAGAGAGAGTGTGTGGGTAGTAGGGAGAGAACATAGAACCTATAGGGAAGGTTCAAATCGGAAATCTAAAGTAATTTTAAATTATAATTGGCCTATTATTTTTAATTATTGAAAAATACTGTTTACTTTCAAATGATTCAATATTTGGTCTATTCAGTGTAATTTTTTCTAAAAATTAAATAACGAAGAAATTAATTGTTATGTCATACTTTTAAAAGTTGTGTTTACTTATATTATATTTAATAAAGTTTATGCCATACTATTATTTATATTATATGTTAAGTTATGTCACAAACAAAGCATAGCATTATAAAAAAATAATTCTTAAAAAATACTTTATGAAGTTTCCCTTCAATAAACGCATTTAAAATAAGGGTTAATAAGTCAACTGGCCTAATTATATTTATTGAATTAAAATATGATTCCAGTTTATAAAAATTTTACAAATGTCTCAACATGATATCATTAAAATTAGTACTATGTAATTATATATTACAATAAGTGATGCCATTAAGATAATTACTATATCATTAAAGATATTTTTAAAATATTATAAATATTGTGTCAGATTTTAATTTCATAACAATAATTTGATCACGTATTATAATTTTTTGTAAAAATTACATAATATGTTTATTTTTTAAGGAGTAAATCAATATCTGTATTCGCTATACAAATATCACTTATATGTTCTTTTTTTAAAATTTCATATATTTAGAACCCTAAAATACTCTCTAACTAAATATTATCATCTATTTAAATTTTTATAACAAATTTTCTTATTTTTTGAATAGTTAAATTAGGAAAAAATATACACGTATATTTATTATTTTAACATATTATATTGAAACATTATCATTATCATTTGAAATCTTAAAAAAAATAAAATAAATATCATTGAGTATTATTGTCATTACTTATCGTTAACTTAATGATATAATAATTATATAACCTATAAGATATACAAAAAGACTTAATAAATACTATATCGTTAATTTAATTGCATATCACAAAAAAAGGAAATATCATTCACTTAAAGTCATAAGAAATGAATGTTATTGCATATCATTATCGTTACGTATCGTTAACTTAATGATATATCAATTATATAATTAGCAAGACATATGGAAATACTTGATGATACTACGTCATTAATTTAATTACAACACCCTAATTTCAATTTATTAGTAAAACTATATCATTAATGTAATTACAACACCATAATTCCAATTTGCCTATAAATGCAACTTGTTGATAAAAATATTTCATCTTTTTAGGAAATTTTAAAATCATTATTTTATATATAAATTTAAATTTAAGCAACAAATACCCTAATTCTGGGGATCTTTTTAAATATAATGATATCATAATCCGTTTGAAATTTTAAATATGTATATTATAGTTGTTCTAAAAAATAATTAAAACTAACAATATCATTATTATGGTCATTAATGTCTTATACATATACACTAGGACATATAAAAAATATTTATGAACTGCAGACATATTTTAATTCTATAAAAAAAAAACCCATATGTCTCGTTAACCTAATTTTTTCTTAAGGGTTAATGACACATGTAGCCTTTTTTTATTTGTAGAATTAAAATATGTTTGTAGTTTATATATATTATTTGTATATCCTAATGTATATCTATAAAGACAGTAATGACCATACTAATGATATTATTAGTATTAATTTATTTTTTTAAAAATAACTAAAATAAACATATTTAAGATTTTAAACATATTATGATATCATTATATTAAAAAAATCCTTAGAATTAGAGTGTTTGTTGCTTAAAATCAAATTAATATATAAAATAATGATTTTAAATTCCCTATGAAATTTTTTTACCGACAAGTTGAAATTAAGGTATTGTAATTAAATTAATGATATTGTTTTACTAACAAATTAAAATTAAGGTGTTGTAATTAAATCAATGACACAATATTATTAAGTCTTTTTATGTGTCTTACTAGTTATATAATGATATGTAATGATAATGATACTTATTAAGTCATTAGTTAATGATACGTAATGACATTTATTTCATTTTTTTAAGATTTTAAATGATAATGATAATCTATCAGTGTGACATATTAAAATAAGAAATATACGTGTATATTTTTACCTAATTTAACTATTCAAAAAATAAGAAAATTTGTTATAAAAATTTAAATACATGATAATATTTAGTTAGAGAGTATTTTAAGATTTTGAATATATAAAATTTTAAAAAATAGATATATAAATAATATTTATATAATAAAGACAAATATTAATTTATCCTTAAAAAAATATGAAGAGGGCTGTATAATTTTTATAGTACGACCTTAACAACCCAACTTCTAAGCAAATGTGCTGTGGGTCAACCGCTTAGGGAAGATGGGCCTGTAAGACAAAAGTGAGGCCCGTTTTCATTTGTTTATTCTTGCTTTGGTCAGCCAGTGGTGAATGAAACCCATACGATTCAGACAGAGTATAATTACAAATTAATTAATTTTCTTAACCGAATAACACGACACTTCAACTGAAATTTATAATGAAATTAAGGTGTTGGGTAAGGTGATTAAAATTATTAACAGAATTATTTTTATTGTAATATATAAGAGTTTAAAATATAATAATTTTATTATTATTATTATTATAGTAAATGAAAGTTTTATATCATTTATAATCAATGAAATAGTCTAAAACACTAAAAAAAAAAAAAAAAAACACTTATATCATAACAATAAGAAATTAAGAAAAGGCCACAAACTAAAACACCGTCTTGTGTGTTGATATTGCATTTGGGCTTCAAACGGAGGCTTCCAACTGTCAGACGCATTAAGAAGAGAATTCACCCAACTTCACGTCTCCTTCCAAGATCCTTCTCAGTTCTCAAAACAAAACCCAAAAAAAAAATAAAAAAAAAATAAAAATATATATATATATAAATATAAAATGAACAACACAAGAAAAACAAATGCATTGTAGCAATAACAAAACCCAAGAGCCTCCCCTTTTTCTTTTTTCCTTCTCCCAGTCAGTCGGATTTAAAATTAAAAAAAAGGAATAAATTGAGAAAAATTCTTCTTTCTTCCACGCGACCCAATTTTCTTGGTCGGTCTCTCTTCTTCGTTTTTGATCGAAAATTCGTTATCATCTCCAATTGGGATTTAAACCCTTATTCACTCGCTTAATCAATCTCTTCATCGTTTGAGATTCGTCGGTTTCGGAGCTGAATTCGTTTGTGGGTATCTCCGAAAACTCGCTGAGTTTCGACTAAATTCGTTTCTTGTCGGCTAAGTGCTTGATTACGCCGCCTGTTTTTTTTTGCTTGGTTGGAGGTAAAGTTTGTCCTTTTTCTGTATATCTTAGTTTCTTTGATATAAACTATTGAAAAATAAAAGATTTTGATATGGGTTTTGTTGAACCGTTCATTTCTGGAACAATCGTTCTCTTATCTCTATTATTCTTATCTAAGAGTTCTTGGGGTTTCTACTTTGGGTTTTTTTTTTTGGGGTACTTAAAAAAGAAAACTTTGAAAATCAAATAGTTCCTTAGTTAGATTGTGAACCCAATCATCTTGTCGTAACCGTTAAATCATATGATATGGAATAGTTGTTAATACTTCCCTGAAAGTATGCCATTGGATTGTCAACAAATTTTATTGCTTGTGAAATGTACGAGAGGTCTTAAATAGTTGCATTGTGTATTTGAATGCATCTTGTTAGTGAAATGAAAATCCTCTTATTTGCTTATTGCCACTTTGGTTCAATTGATTAATTATATATAGGAGGGTCCTTTAAAAAAAAAAATTATTAAATGAGGGTATAAAAGGGATTTACTTGATGTTGTTCATTCTTCAGAAATTTGCATCGGCTGTTACGGTTTGGTTTGGGGAATGGACTGGCTCTATTTGACCACAGTCAGTCTTTGTAAATGATGTTCAACGGGTCAAAGGGTGCCAATTCTCAAGGCATATTTAAGTGGAAGGGGCATGGTCAATCATCTTTGTCAGAAGGATTACTGAAAGATGTGCCTCCTGAGATCGAACTTTCCGACTATGGAAGGGTACTATCAAGTCCTGGTAGCGAGAGCCCTTCGGGGCTTCTTAACGGAGAGAGTTTGAATGTGGAACCAATTGCTGATCTGGACCTCTTCTTTGAAAGGCTCTACAGCTATTACTGCGAGAAAGGGCTCTGGTGTATTATCATAAAATGGATAGTTGAGCTTCTCAGCCTGGGTTTCACCATTTGTTTCTCCGGGTTTTTCTTGCTGTATGTTGATTGGAACGGTCTTCGTAATGCGAAGTGCGGGATGGATGCGGTTGAGTCTGGAATCAAGCCCTGTGATCTTGCCAAGGAAGCTCTTCATTCACATCCATTAACCCCTCTAACACTTTCAAAAGCTATCATTGTGGTATATTTGGGTATATTCTCCATTTACTGGGTCTTTTGCTTTTTAAGGTTTTTTGCTCAATTAAAGGAAACTCTTGGAATCCGTCACTTCTATTACAACAGGTGCGTGTGCAATCGTGATATACAAGCCTTTTACTTATTAGAAGCGTTATTTTTTCTTTGTATTGTATTGTATTGTATCTCTTTAAGAAATGGCATGACCAAGGTTGTATGCCTGCAGTCTTCATGTTACAGATAATGAAATTCAAACCATGCCGTGGCCAACGATTCTTGAAAAAGTTGTGCAGTTACAGAATTCAGAACGGCTTTGCGTGGTTAAGAATCTCTCTGCTCATGATGTGGTGATGCGGCTTATGCGGAAGGAAAATTACTTGATTGGAATGCTCAACAAGGGAATACTTGCATTTCCTATCTCACAGTGGGTACCGGGGGCTGGTCCAACTGTCAAATTTAGCTCAAATGGAAAGAGGCATCGTCTAATACTGACCAAGACCCTTGAATGGACCTTAAATTGGTGCATCTTGCAGAGCATGTTTGACCGGTAAGTTGAGACATGAATCTACATGAATTTATGGGCATCTACAGTCACGTCTTCTGTGTTCTAATTGATGCTTATAGTTTTCTACGTATGTCCACAGGACATAAGTGCCATGTTTATATCTTGCATACCTCAATTATCTCGTAGAAGATTTTGAGGAAAGGATGGGAAGCTGTTAAAAAGACTTTTCAGCAGAACACACTTCTTATTTAGATGCTCAAGTTGAATCCTTTTGATTTCTTTCAAACTCGTTAATAGGGTTACCTTCTAATACTGAGTTCTTAACAAAGAAATGCTTTCGTCAACAATTCTAATACTGATTTGTTGACAAAGAAATGCTGTTGTCAACAAATTACTGGGTTGTTGACAAAGAATTCCTTTTGTCAAACCCTGTTGACCATGATGAATTGTTTGAACTTCGGATTGGTTGAGAGTTTCTTATAAGAGATTTCGACATTGTGTTATATTCCCTCTTAAAATGGTAAACACTAAGCAGGGATCTGAGTTTGGAATCTCATGATGTTTGTACAAAATTTTGTCGATGCCTGGTGCTGTACATATATTCATAAGCATTGGAGAATTGCAAACATTACTTTGTTGAAAAATATATGTTTATATATCTGTGGACTTTATTTTCTTATTGGATTTCCTCCCCTTTTGCACAGGAACTTCTGTGTTAGAAGGGATTTCATATCTAACCCAAGAACCTTAAGGAAAAGGTTGATGGTAGTAGGTCTCGCTATGCTTGTTCTTTCACCATTTATTGTCATTTTCATGCTGGTGTATCTCTTCCTGAGGCATGCTGAGCAGTTCTATAACCATCCAAGCACAGCATCATCTCGGAGATGGTCAAATCTGTCAAGGTGGATTTTAAGGGAATTCAACGAGGTAATAATATTTTCCCCCTCCCTTTTTCCTGGTCCAAGTTGAGCTCTTTCCCTTACCTAAAATGTGCGAGGAGAGTTTGGGCTGAGCACGCATTCATTGTATAATTGAGATCTTTACATGGGTAATCAAGTTTTCTATCTTTGCTTTATGGTCTGTTTCTATTGTGGTTGGTCTTGATATATTTTGAAATTTAAGTATTTTGATATTGTCTTTGTTTTATAAATGCTGCCGATGTGGGTGTTGCAGGTGGACCATTTCTTCAAGCATCGAATCAATAGCAGTGTGATACTCGCATCAAATTACCTGAAGCAATTTCCTTCTCCCATCATTTCCATCATCGCCAAGTTCATATCTTTTGTTTCTGGTGGCTTTGCTGCTATTCTAATCATCATCGCATTTTTGGAGGAGTCCCTACTTGAGGGTCATGTAATATGCCTGTGGTTGCTTAATGACCTTTCAACTACTATATAATGGGAAATAAAAATCCTGATTCCAATTGCCTCTTTAATTTGAAATTTTGCAGATATTTGGCCGCAACTTGTTTTGGTATGCTGCTGTTTTTGGAACTATAACAGCCATTAGCCGGGCTGCTGTGACAGATGAGCTTCTGGTCCTTGACCCAGAGGGAGCCATGTCTATGGTGGTCCAGCATACACATTATATGCCAAAGACATGGCGAGGCAAAGAAAATACTGAGATGGTCCGAATAGAGTTTGAAACACTGTTTCAGGTCCTGCTTCCAGTGACTTGTTTTAAATATTAAATATATATGGACTTGACTTGTACGAATGGTTAATTTGAAGCAATTAGAGCTTCCTCTTTTCGACAGCATAATTGGTCTCTATATTTCTCCACATTTCGAAAATCCTTTTCTAGCTACTTCTTTACCCAAGTGCTTGCATAAAAGGAATTGTGTTCATGATGTTAGTTAGAGGACCCAAATGCTTCCATGTTTGTGTTTAATATTTTGTTCCTCATGATACACACTTTTTTTTTTATGTTATCAATGCAGTACACTGGAATGATGTTACTTGAGGAGATGGCCTCAATTTTCCTCACTCCATACTTGCTTTTATTTGTTGTCCCAAAGGTATCAATTTTTTAGGAGTTTGTTTATCCATTTCAACTTTGGAGCGTTGAAATGGTACCTCTCATTTGCTAATATGAGGTTTTATTGTGCAGCGAGTGGATGACATACTGCAGTTTATTACAGATTTCACAGTGCATGTGGAAGGCGTTGGTCATGTTTGCAGGTTGGTAATTTCACACCAGCTTAATTAATGGATTTTAGTTTTGTCACCAGTGATTATAAATAGTGATCTTTTATCCTGTCCTTGACTTTGACAACTCCTGTGGTGTTTTATTTATTTGTTTGTTTCTTTTTCCTGAGGCAGCTTTAGTGCATTTGATTTTCAAAAGCATGGCAATAGCAATTATGGATCACCTTACAATGCAAGTCGTGCTGAGAGGAGTTCTCAGGGGAAAATGGAGAAATCATTCTTGAGGTACTCTTCTTAGCAATGACAGGATTTGCTTATATACTCGTTAGACATTACAACATATTTTGCCTTGGTTATTCAGATCTACTCCGTTTTGGAACCCGTCCTTAAGAAAGGAACAGGTTTCCACTATTGTTCTGATATGTTTTCTGCTCTTTTCTCAAACAACAGCACCTTTTTAGCCACAACCACCTGTATATTTTGCTTCTATAAAAGCTAAATATTTCTTAAGCTTAATTCTTACGGACTGTTATTTTGTTGCAGCTTTCAGAGCAGCTATCCTTCATGGGAACCAAATGTAGAGGGAAAGCAGTTCCTTTTAAATCTTAGAACTTTCAGGGAGCAAAATTTGCAGGGACAGGTCACCCGACCTGCGTACTCTTCTCCGAGAATGTGGCCGGGGAGCCCAAGTTTGAGAGGTCATGGAGACAGAGTTAGCATGTTATCAAGAGATACACCGCTGCATTATAGTCCTGGAACTGGCTACCATTTGGGTTCTCTCTGGCTAATTGATTCAGATCAAAAGAGTCACCCCTATCTACTTGATTGGTATTACATGTCACGGCAACACCGTCCGACTACGTACCCAAGAGACATTCAGGAGGAACAGACCGAAGTGACTGAGCAACAGTTTGGAGATTATATGATGCCACCCAACTCGACACAAAATGACACAAGATACGAGGATTACCGGGCAGAACATTATGATCACCGGTTGCAATCAAGTCTTGGGGCCTCGACATCGACCCCTTTCTTCAGGGAGAGCATTCTTCAGAATCCGGAATTCGGCAATCCGGCACACGCACAAGCTGGGAGTCACTGGTGGGCAAGAAGTGGTCCAAAAGGTGCACATCCACTTCCACAGGCCAGTTTTCTCGAGCCTCCAGATTTCAACCGCTGGGCCTCTGACAATTACTACGAGACTTTCTCGGATAGAAGCTTGGAAGAACAAGATCAACACTTGGACTGGAGAAATTCTGGCAAGCTGTCCCATACTATTTATATGGACGACTTAGATACAGGAGACTTTAATCTTCATTTCGACGATGTTTACAGCAAACCTTCAGAAACTCCCAGAATAGATCCAGAAACCCCAAGCTTTGTATAAGCTTTAATTTTTATTGTTTGCTTCCCCTCTAGGTTTTTACAAGAGGTTGTTGCTCTTAGGTACTTG
The DNA here is from genome assembly GCA_946598075.1 of Artocarpus hirsutus. NCBI lineage: Eukaryota > Viridiplantae > Streptophyta > Magnoliopsida > Rosales > Moraceae > Artocarpus > Artocarpus hirsutus. Next base: position 22,394 of record CAMOHE010051874.1, on the reverse strand, counting down.
GTGGTATATGCAATGGGTTTCCTTTTCCAGAACTTGATCTTATATGTTCCTAATTCTATTCATTTAGGGAAACTCTGGCATTCTTTGCTGTATATAAATTGATCATGCCTATAACATAAAAGATTCAGCTGTGAATTGGGAGGGCGGACCTGGCTCCGAACAGGACATGGGAAGCTCCTCCAAACACAGTACAAATCCATTCCACTTTATTCATCAAGTCAGACTTTATATATTGCTAAGTTTGTACTTGTTTCTTTCTAGATTTTTGGTTTTGTTTGTTTCGTTTGTTTTATTTTTGTTTTTGTTTTTGTTTTGTTTTGTTTTGAGGTTGGTAGTCTCAGGATACATACAGATTTATGAGTAGCTTTTTTTATTATTTTTATTTTTTGCTAATATGATATATGTGTAGTTATAATCCCTTTTTTAAGCAGTAGTCAATTTACAATGAAAGTCAAGAGATGTAAAAGAAAAAAGGTTGTTGTCTTTTTAACCTTTTTTTTTTTTCAATTGATTCGCGAACTATTTTTTTTAAATCGTTTGATACTAATAGGGTGTTTAAAATGGTGGTGGGAACTGTAGTTAGAATCATTTTTACTATAGCATACGAGAGTTTTATATTATATTAATTTTTTTTATTGTTACCGTAGCATGTGAGAGCTTTACATTGTTTATAACTGAGTTTGTGGTGGAAATCCACCACTCAGCCAAACACCGTATAAATCACAAAAATGAATGATGAATTTGTAAAATTTGATGGAAGTAAACGAAAGTACCCTAAGATGCAGAAAAAGACACACATACGCTAATTCACACACATAACTCTTTTTATAGAAAACACGACATTGACAAACAACTAGTTTATAATAAGCACCAAATTCAAGTCACCTAAAAAGAATACACAAAATATTGAACACACGTATTCACCATGCAACAAACCGTATACCAAAAACCAACATACAAACAAGTTAGAAGTTAAAATCACCGTTATTACAAACCCAAACAAAACTATTAATCACAAACAACAGCGGCAAAACTTCCAACGGCTACATAATTATCGAGCCTTAAAACAACTAGAACGTTGAAGATCCTCAAATGAGGAGAAAAACCACTATTGGCATGTCATCAAACTAACACACGCGCACCATCACACACTGCCAAACACACGCGCACCTTTTCAAAACATAGTCAACGGCAAAATTATATTTTACAATATTTTTGTCAAGAGTTTTTTTTCCCACCCTTTTTTTTTTTTATATTTTTAATATAAAAAAAAATTCACCGTCCTGTTGTCGCGAATCCTGCCTTCCAGTTCCAGGGTTTTTCGGGGGTTTAACAGTTGACACACAAAAAACGAAAGCGCAATCAACGCTCGCAAAAATTCTCCAGAATTCTCTCAATATCCGCCATGAGAAAAGCTTCGTTCTCCGTTCTTTCACATCTCTTTCGTCACAGATCGAAATCCTTTACCCCTATTCCCTCCAGAGACTTCATTTCGGACGCCTCCTCTTGCTCTTCTTCTCCATCTTCATCTTCTCTGGTCCCACCTTCCCCTCTCAAACCCTGCACAAAAACCCATGCCGTATTCTTCAAAAACAGACGATTTCAATCAACCCATCTCGGAATATCGACACTCTGGCCGAGAAACCCCCTCAGAGTATGTCCTCAAGGCAGAGGAAAGCCAAGGAAAAAGCCGACCTTGAAGAAGCTTTTGAGTCCACAAAAACCCCTGACGAAATGCTAAGGGCGTTCAAAGCCATGGAGACTAGTTTCGAAGAAAAAGAGCTTGGCTTGGCTTCCTTGGAACATGGCCTCAAACTTGACCAAGAAGATGAAGACTCTGAAAAGATTTTGTCTTTTGCCGAAAGAGCACTCAAAGTTTTGGATAAGGATGGTAAGCCTTCCTTACCCGTTGCCATGGCTTTACAGTTATTTGAGCTTGAATAAGTGTAATAATAGTTTGGGATACCTTAGTAGGGCTAATAGGGTGTTGGGAAAGTTAGAGGAAGAGGGTCTTAGCTCTGATTATGTCGGACCCGTCGGACCGGTGCTTCATGCGGTCCACCTAGTAATGGCCATTGTGAAGAAAGTTATGGGAAGGAGAGAGGAGGCTATTGAACATTTTAGGAAGTGTTTGGAAATTAGGGAGAAGACTTTGGGGGATGGTAAGGTCGAATTAGGCCAAGCAAATCAGGATGTCGCGGAAGCGTATGCCTCCGTCTTGAATTTTAAGGAGGCGTTGCCTTTTTGTGTGAAGGCGTTGGAGTTGCGTAAGAATTGGGGCTGAACTCGATGGAAGTTGCTCATGATAGGAAGCTTCTTGGGGTGATTTATACTGGCATGGAGAAGCATGACAAGGCCTTGGAGCAAAACAGACTAGCACAAAGAGTCTTGAAGAATTGGGGTCTTAGTTCTGATTTGGTTTTTGCTGAGATTGATGATGCAAATATACATATCCCGTTGGAGAGGTACGATGAGGCTATAAATACGTTGAAAGGTGTGGTTAATCAGACAGATAATGAGAGCCAGACTAGGGCGTTGGTGTTTATTGCGATGGGAGAAGCGCATGGTAGCCAGGAGAAATTCATGGACACGAAGAGGTGTCTTGAGATTGCCTGTGGAATCCTTGACCAGAAGGAGAGGAGTTCCCCATTGGAAGTTGCCGATGCCGATGCTGAAATATCAATGCAGTATGAGAATACGAACGAGTTTGAAACTGCTATTTCACTGTTAAAGAGAATGCTGACTCTATTTGAGAAGCTTCCTCAAGAGCAGCATACAGAGGGAAGCGTTTCTGCCAGATTAGGATGGCTACTTCTGTTGACTGGGAAGGTCCAACAGGCTATTACTTACTTGGAGGGTGCTGCTGAGAGGTTGAAAGAGAGCTTTGGTTCTAAATATTTCGGAGTCGGGTATATCTACAACAACTTGGGGGCAGCATATTTGGAACTAGACAGATCTCAATCTGCCGCGGAGATGTTTGTAGTGGCTAAGGACGTAATGGATGTGTCTCTTGGCCCTCACCATGCAGATTCAATCGAAGCATGTCACAACCTTGCAAAAGCATACGGAGGCATGAGAAGGTATGATATGAATACTCTCTTCAATGTTTTTATTTTTATGGAGGGAACCTTGAATTTTTTTTGGTTCACTTTATTTCTATTGTATGCTGCTCTCATTAATTCACCTTTTTTTTTAGTTCATTGCTAATTTTAAAAGTTGCATTAGCATTGCGAATCTGCTTGATAAACATGATGGTTATTTGTTTAAATGCAAATTTTTGCTTCCTTAGGAATGTTTGATTGAAAAAAGAACATATGTTTATTTGTCTAAATGCCATGTAAATTAAAAACATTTGTTTACTTTCTTTAAATTCAATTTGAATTAATAGCTAATTCACTGGCTACTGAAAAAAAAGGGGAAATTCTACCATCAGTACCTTGAAAGTTATCTTTGTTCGCTTTATGGTTCTCACAAACGAAAAAATGAACTTCATCCATCCAACTCTGATGCTTCATGGAAATACATGGTTGTGCGAGCATATACTGTCTTTGTGTAGCTATATGTCATGATTAATTGATGTATTGAACGTATTAGCTAGTCCAATATTTTTTTTTGGCACAAATCTTTGCAAACTGAAATTTGAAAGTTGTATCTTTTATTTTGCAGCTATGAATTAGCGATTAAATTCCAGCAACAAGTAGTTGATGCTTGGAAAAACCATGGACCAAGTACTAGAGATGAACTAAGAGAAGCCCAAAGAATGCTTGAACAATAGAAGAAAAAAGCCTTTGGAGCTCATGTAATTGATGAGCTTTCTAAAAAGGCCTTGCCTTTGCCCCATTCTAGTGCATCTGCCAGAAAGTCATAATCTGCTGTTCCCAATATCAGAAGTGACCAAGAACAATATTTTTGACTTTTAAACGACCAGTTGATCTGCTATACAAGCATTTTTTAAATGAAAACTAATAAAGATGTTAACATAATACTTGAAAGTGTTGTTATTTTTAAGAACAGCATAAGTATGGTGTTAATCTACTAGATTTTCTGTTTCTTAGTTTTGGTTTTTGGAAAATCTATGCATGTTTCTTAATTACATGTATCAAGGTTTTCCACTCTAAAATGTTTGTATGTTTTATCTTTTTGTTACACTTGCACTATTCATTTGTCTGATGTTTTGCACAAAAGGCTTTTGGTGACTGACCCTGTTTATATTTACTTGTGAGACAGTGGCTTTCAATTACTCTGACAGGCAGGGAAAATCCCTGTTCGAGTATAATAATTAGACTTCGTATCCACTTTGAATATCTTGATGATGTTCACATTGAAAGACGATATAATAATTATGTTTGGCTCTCTCTGCTCATGCACATTCTTTTTGCTTATATTTTCCTTTGTAATGATTTCTCCCTTGCAAAATAAGCAATATGGGCTTTCCATTCCTCTTCTTTTACTTTTGCTTTCCCTTTCATGAATGATTTTGAAATACCATAAAACAAAACTAATAACAGAGTGTTTAGGAATCACAGCTTAAACCAATTTTGTTACCGTGTTTCTTCTCGTAAAATTTGAACTGCTACAATATTTTCAGTTTAAACTGAGTTTTCAAATGTCCTAAAAAATCGGCAAAAAATAAAAAAAAAGGATCCACATTCATTCTTTGTTCTACTAACTTGTTGCAAAATCTGAAAATCGTATACCACTATCAAACTTGCCAAAAAAATGATACCTGAATGTTTCACCTATATTCTCATAATTACCCCAAGGCAATACAAACCAAAGATCATTCCCAAGGAGATCTCTCTCGTGTTTTCACATTCTTGCTTGGGACCCTCTATTGTGGCTGCTTTTAGTAGCACATGTTCTCGCTGAAAATCCACATAAAAAGGAAAGTAGGAAGTAATAATTCTCATTCATTGAGAAGAAAACCAGTACAAATGGATACAATTTTTTATCAACGCATAACAGTCCAAACTCATGATTCCCAAACCAAAGCCTATCCCTAAGCAAAAACTCTATTGCTCTCAACCCTTATCATCAAGTCTATTAAAAGAAAAACCCAACCCAAGAGAATTGCTAGATGGCTTAGTTCATCTAGTGCAAATATCCAGACTGCCCAAAAGGCAATTCTTGCATTTCCACCTCAAAAACTACGAACAAAATGGAACCCCACGTCAGAAAATTTGAAAAAAAATAAAAAGAGAATAAAGAAAAGAGAAAGAAAACTACAAATTAAGAAATATGCATCTTCTTAACATTACATCTCAAAAGGAACAACTGCATTCCTGGAGCTTCTGCCTTGTCGAAAGGGGAAGAACGATCTTCGGATTCTCCCATCGCATTCTCCGCTGGTACTAACCTCGCCGAGCGGCCTCCCGCTCTTCTGAAGGATTTCTCGAACCGTCGAGTAGAGCTGGCGATCGTTGGCTGAATCCCACGAGAAAGATCTCCTTATAGGCTGAATACAGAACTGATCATCCTTATGAACATCCCTCACATCAATGCACTCATCTCCCATGATGGAAACGTGATGACATTTCTTCACTCTCATCTTCCCCTCTATCCTTTTCGAAGAATGATCGCTACTTCTAGACGCCAAGACTTCTCTGAGGCTGTTCCTCTCTTCTTGTTGCCTTTGTGGAAACACTACTTCTCCTTCTTCTCCACCCAATTCAATCACCACAAAATCCTCATCACTTCCCATTAGGCTATCCGAATACACCCGAAGCTCCTGAGGCGAAGAGCTAGGCGCTACGATGCTATCAATCGGGCAGCGAAGAATTGTGCCGGCAATGCTGGTCCTGCAAAGTGGACAATTTCCATTGCTTTGCAGCCATATGTCAATGCAGTCCAAGTGAAATGCGTGGTTGCAATT